>JACSZP010019216.1:0-10400 GCA_016161895.1 Pinna nobilis
CTTCTGACACATTGCTTTCATATTTGGCACATGTATCCCTAATGACAAGAAATCTAAAAAGTGCCATTTATTTGATTTTCTTAGCCTTCACAAATGGCTTACCACTCGGGGGCATAGTGTTTCTCAAACACATCTTGTTTTTTCTTATAAATTAAAATTTAGTAAAGGACAGATTAAACGCACAACAGGAAAGCATGAAAAGAAACACTGTACTTATCTATTGCGCTTCAATTAATTATTCATCAGCAATTAAAACGTTAAATTGTGCTATATTGTACTGTTCTGGATGCATTTATGAATAGACACATTACTAGCTAGTTAAACTTGCATTTATGAATAGACACAGTACTAGCTAGTTAAACTTGACTGCAAATGCACGTTCGATATAACTGTATGTATCTTTTTTTATTTTCAGGATGACTTCCACAATTACATTGGTCACGGTAGCGTTGGTGCTTGTGACAACGTTTGAAATATCATTAGCGGGCGGGAAAGATACCGAGACCATCAATACTCCATCTGGACCAATCAAAGGGCTGAAAACAATGGCCCCTTACACCAAAGATACAACATATCAATTCCGAAGGATACCTTATGCAAAATCCCCTGTTGGGGAATTAAGGTTCAGAAATCCCGTCCCCCATGGTTCTTGGAATGAGGTGTTGGACGCCACAAAATACGGTCCTTCATGTATGCAGCCTATGGCAGAGGAACTGATGGAATATGAATTGCCTAACTTAGAAATATCAGAGGACTGCTTGTTTCTGAACATATTTGTACCCCACACTCTAAAAAGGGAAAATAAACTTCCGGTCATGGTGGATATCCACGGGGGCGGATTCATCTATGGACAAGGAATGTTCGACGATGCATCAGATTTGGCAACGTTTGGAGATGTTATTGTTGTAACAATGAACTATAGGTTAGGAGTTTTTGGATTTTTATCAATGGACCATCCAGCTTCACTTGGAAATTATGGGCTTTGGGACCAGAAAATGGCCCTGGAGTGGGTCAACAGAAATATAGAAGCCTTCGGCGGCGATTCTAATGAAGTCACAATATTCGGGGAGTCAGCTGGGGGCATAAGTGTACATATTCATTCCCTGATTCCGTCGAACAAAGGACTGTTTCAAAGAGCGATAGCACAGAGTGGTACAATCTACAGTGGGTATGCATTATCGAAATCAAGCAGGGAACTTTCTGAAATCACCGGTAAAAATGTAGGTTGCGAGGTCAAGAACGACAAAGACATAAAGAAGTTTATGGACTGCCTTAGACAGAAATCTAAAGAAGATATTATGGCGGCGGCTGATCTGATGAATTTCATCGATCCATCGGAACTTATTCTGCAGTATGGCTTTGTCCCGGTTGTAGATGGAGTCTTAATCCCAGACTTACCCGAAAATATTGTGACCGACTATCGTCCGGATATTGTCGAATTCTACCAGTCAGTGGACCTCATTGTTGGCACTACCAGCCACGAGGGATCGCTTCTGTTCTACTATTTGATGTCACCAGAGTTACTGGAGAGGTACAACATAAACGTCACTGAGGGTCTCTCCACTTCCTTTGTCTGTGACGTCCTGGGGAAGGCAGCTGTCCACGAAATGTATGGAAAGAGCGACGAAGCGGTCAAAGCAGTTTGTGACTTTTACTCCGATCCGTCGTCCCCTGCCAATCAGGGAAGACGAGCGGTGGATTTGATGGGTGATTACTTTTTCGTGGGAGGAGCATCCCTGGCGGCAGATCTCCACTCAAAAGGAAACCCTAGATCTAACACATATAGATACACCTACTCAGCCCTCAGCCCCGTGCCCTTCGTCAGTTATGGACCCGCCTGGCACGAAGGCTGTGGACACGGGGACGAACTTATTGCAGTCTTTGGTCCCAAATATGCAATGGCTAAAGGTCAAGAGATTCCGAAGGACTATAAACTATTGTCCGAAAAAACACAGACGTACTGGACGAACTTTGCCAAGTCAGGGTAGGTAGTTATGTCATTGTCGCTCATTGTTATATAACTCTATTGGAAATTTCGAAAACCAAAAGAAAAATATTAAGATTTTGTTTAAAGTCATTTGGCGTTATGCCGTTCTATTAAGTGGATAGTGGCACATATCTTATCTCTATTTATTAAGTGAGTCAGTAAATATCAGAAACTAAGGCGTCGATTTCACAGAGTTTAAATCAAACAATATTTTTATCAAACGAAAAAAAAAAACTCACAGTAAGTATCAACGCGTTATAGATCAATCTCATCTGTGCCACCGGACGTGACGTAGTGGTTAGCGTGTTCGCCCTCTGATCATGAGGATTCGAATCCGAGCCATGCTGCGGTTGGCTGTCCCTGTCGTTTTGATGACACAGTATGCCTAGTTCACATTAGCCTTGCGATTTGGCGATTCAAGGGTGTCGTAGACAATTCGCAACAAATCCAGACAAGTTCGCACAAGTCGCAGCTATTGCACGGCAGCAATACGACTGCCCTGCAAACGAATTAATCGCCCGAAAATCGCAAAGAAAATATGCATGTCAAAAATTAGTTTGTGGCGTTGCGACTGCCCTGCGGCTTTTCGAATTTGGACGGAGGTCTGGCGGCTATCGTACAGAACCCATTGTTTTCCCCCAAGCAAGACGTCGTAGACAGGAGTACGGCTGCCGCAAAGCTGATGTGAACTAGGCTTAAACATTGAGATACGAAAAATCCACGCTAGGTGTCGGCACGTTTTTTTTTAAAATTCCTCCCTGCTCTGCGACCACACGCTCTGAGCATAGTTTGGTTAATTCTGTTACTGTTAACGTCCCACTCAAGAATATTTCATTGATATGGAGACGTCACTGTGTGCCGGTGAAGGGCTTGAAAGTTTTGCCTGTGATCGGTACCTACGGCCGTAGAGCAGCGAGAGTTGTTTAACGTGCCAACACCTAATGTGACACGGGACCTTTGTTTTTACTACCTCATCTGAAAGATAGAGAAATACTTGACGGTACGGACGGTATGAGATGGACGTTAAACAATAATAAAACCATTCAACAATCAAGGTTAATTATTGGCTAGATTGGAAGGCGTTCGCCAGCATTCGCTGACGGCATTATAATTCTGTGTGAAAAATTTCTCGTCTGAAACGATTAACAAAGTCAAAACCATTATCATTATATCTCATCAATTTCATCATATCCTGTTACAGAAACCCAAACAAACCGTCATCAACCGTTGAGATACCCCAGTGGCCCGCATACGACATTATAAAACAGCCAAATCTAAATATCAACCACGACATCTGGGTAGAAAACCACGCTTCCGCTGGGGCTTATGATCTGTGGATTAAGAAAGTTCCAGAAATCATGCGCAAAGGAGAAACTAAAAACCAACGAGAAGAACTGTAATTGTAGAATTGAAATAGTCATGTATACATGTTTAGAATTCTGATTGTCTTGAATACACGTGAGATACCTGTCTTTGTATTATATTCAGTTTTAAATATTGTGATCTATCTGGGGGAGAGGGGGTGGCAGGGAGTTGGAGAAAAATATCAGAGATAGAGGTTAGGAAGGAAAAAGACAGGGAAGTGAGGGTAGATAGGGGGACATTTTGTCAGAAAAATGTTCGATGGGGAAGAGTGAGGACTATTTAATTAAGGTATATAGAGGTTTCGGGGATATACCAGAGATGGACAGTGAGTGGAAGACACAGAAAACGTGGTGATCTGTCAGACAATGGGTGTGTGCAGCCAGCTTTGGTTTACTCATGTAAATAATTTTGTTTATTTTATTTTAATATTTTTTGTTTATTTTGTTTATTTATTTGGGTATTTATTTTATTATTATTATTTTGCTTTACGCCATCTTTCAGACATATGGTGGCGGCCAGCTAGGTTTTATTGGTGGAGGAGAAAACCCGGTTAGTAATGTACCCGGGAAGAGACCACCGGCCATTCGCAAGTACACTGGCAAACCTTTTCACATAATCAACTTAAGTTCCAGCGGGGCTCGAACCCGCGCTGACTAGAGGCGAGAGACTGTTTTGTTTAAAGCGGAATGTTCTAATCATTGGATGTCCTGGTTGCTTCTGCGTGTTACTTTTATTTAAATGTGACTTTTAAGATATCATTATAGGAACTTTGTGTTTCTATAGCAATAGGTGCTAAATGTACATGTAAAAAAAATCAAAAGCCTTTACCTTTTTACATACTGGATCAATTTTTAATTAGAAGAAAACGTTAAAAGCCTGTGCTTTGAGTGTTACCTTTGTATTTCTACCTGGTATCATTACAAGTATTTTATCTTCAGTGCATGTAGTGAAAAAATGCGCTCTTTAGTTTGTAAACCACATGGAATTTGAAATTTCTTTTCACGCTGTGTTCTGACTATATAATTACAACATATAATGTAAAATGTTTAAATAATTTTGCTGTATAAACGTTATACTGGACGAAGACCCTTGCACTCGCGCTAGATCCGCCCTGAGTAAACAATAATCTTTGTTTACTCGGAGCTAAGCGAGAGCCGTGTGATTTTGTTCAGAGTATGAAATATACTTAAATATATAATTATGCATATATGGAACACCATTTTAAATTAATGTCTTAATATTTTTACCATTTGTACTATAAGATATGTCGGGATGGTATTAAAACAACTCATAGAGATATTGTGCCGATGTCGTAGAAAACTTGTTTTTTGTTTGTTGGCTATTGTATATGCGTTTTTTGTTAATACATAGATCATTGTGATCGCAGTTTCAGGGTTAGAGCCCTTTGTTTACAAATTGAAAACCGTACCAATGTACCGATCATATCTTAGCGAAACTTATGATAAAGGATAGCTTAAAAAACAGCACATAAATAAATCTCACTCAGTTTTTTTGTAATCCAAAGATTTGTAAACATTTTAAAATGTATTTGTATGAAGGTACACCTGCAAACTTATATAGTACGTTTGTTTTGTAATTGAATAACGCTGTATGTATTAAAACACATGACTTTACATTTGTAGTTATTCATTTATCTATACGTGTATCTAGCCTTATTAACCCAATAACACAATTTATACAGTATGGTGTATCAATTTCTTGTGGTAACATGTATAAAATCTAAGTCTATACCAAATGATAGAGAGAAGACAGTAAAGGGTAGAACACATTTTGTTTGTATGTCTCAAAAATTGTATGCACTTATTTTAGTTTGAGCACAATGATAAATTATTGCGCACTTTTTTGTATAGTCATACGCATTCAGGGGATGTATTCTCCTCCCAGGCACCTCTGGTGTATCCGGGAGGTCGCGCTCGGCCTACTCATTATTTTCTATACCTTTTAGGAATTATGAAATCGATTGTTCTTAGTTACCTTTACCATTTCATGCGTGTATCGAAAACAATTAGCTTGTTTAAACTGCTAACACAGCATATTGTGTCTCTAGTGATGGCACGTATATAATTCTGTACTGAAACATTTCAGACTTTTAAATAAAACATAACATTTTTTACAAATGCATTGCTTTGATTTTATACTTTCTCGAGGATATTTAATATATAACTTTCATTCGTATAACTCTTAAACAAGCTCAAATACGATAAAAAACTGATAACTTTGTATCATCTCAACGACGATCTAAGAAAATGTATGTGGTAAAAAGCCCGGAAGCCGGATCTTTCGATTTGCAGTGGGGCCTCCGTGGCCGAGTGGTTAGCGTGTTTGACTGCGAATCGGAAGATCCGGGTTCGAGCCGCGTAGCGCCACTCCGCGGTAGGCCGTCCTTGTCTTTCGGACGAGACAGTAAAAACCGAGGTCCCGTGTCACAGTAGGTGTTGGCACGTTAAAGAACCCTCCCTGCTCTACGACCAGCAGTGCCGAGCATAGGCAAAATTTGTGGCCCTTCACCGGCACACGGTAACGTCTCCATATGAGTGGAATATTCTTGAGTGGGTCGTTAAAGAACAATACCATACCATTCCATCGAGTCGCAGTCGCACACGCTAACCACTCGGCCACAAAGGCCCCCGTTGTTGTTGCCAGCAATTCAAAATGTTTTACCATGGTGACAAAATGTCCCTTAAAACAAATAGTTTTGATGAATTTGGTATGTTAGGTACCTTTTGTATAATAAGCAACTTGAGTTTTAATGAGGTTTATTGGGCCTCCGTGGCCTAGCGGTAAGCGTGTTCGACTGCGAATCGACTAAGATCCGGGTTCGAGCCGCGCAGCGCCACTCCGCGGTTGGCCGTCCATGTCTTTCGGATGAGACAGTAAAATCCGAGGTCCCGTGTCACAGTAGGTGTTGGCCTGTAAAAGAACCCTCCCTGCTCTACGGCCAGCAATACCGAGCATAGGCAAAATTTGTAGCCCTTCCCCGGTACACGATGACGTCTCCGTATGAGAGAAATATTCTTGAGTGGGACGTTTAACAACAATACCATACCATACCATACCATATTACCACAATAGCTCGGACAACTTCAATAACTTTTTTCAAACTTGCACAATTAGGGAGTTAAAACATGTAGTTGTAGTTGTACATCTGCAAAAACAATTTCCACTCAATAACTTAAGTAATTTTCAATGGACTAATTTGATTGAGAATGTGGTGTAAGTCTGAAAACCAAAATTGTTCGATACTTCAGACATTTCCATTAAGGAAATACAAGGAATTAGGTTGAAATGTACCTTTGTTACACGATATAACATGAATTTGGTCAGTTTATGCTTGTCAATAATCGCTTCGCGGATTTATAAAGCATAGCGTGACCCATGTTATGTAATATAAATAACACAACCAAATGTGAGACCTCTATTTTTCAAAAAGATTATTCCAGTGCGTGTCGCGTTTGAAAAGTATAAAGCAGACGCGAATTTTGTAACATATCATACAAATAAAGATCACAGATCACAATCACTACTTGTATCCCTCTACCGGGAGGATTTATTGAAGATAGTTTGACAAAAGTAAATATCAAAATCTTTTCAGGTGAAATCACGCGAATAATTTACAAACCAGATAAAGAATTATTTTGTGATTGTTTATGGTAAGATAAAATGTAAGTTACGTGTGCAAGTTAGTTATTGAAGGAGTAATATCGTCATATCTCTGTCAAAAGCTCCTTGAGAAATGAAATGAGAGAACTTCGAAAACAACAGATAACGTGAAGGGCGTTAATGTAAACAAGCAAACGTTAGGAAGATCAGCCGCTGATGTTTATCCTTTTGCTGGATTGATTGTTTATCTAATAAGTTAAAATCTGTTTTGAGATGTGAATTCTTATTTTACATCACCTGCAGATGTAGATTAGATAATCCTAAAATATGCGACTAATTATTAACACAAGGTATACAGACGACAGAATCTATATTTCTGACATACTGATAACTTGATGATACTAAGAGCTAGTATTAGTGTATTTTTTATTATTTATTTATTTTTTTGCTATTTGTCTGGGTTTGTTCTTTTGTTTTGTTTTATTTTGTATTGTTTGCAATGATTGTTTTGAATTGTTTATTAGATGAATAAAAAAGTATTGATTAAGAACATATACTCTTTATTAAAGAGAAATTTCATTAGGATTTAATTGTAAAGCAAACATTTTTCTCTGGATTCAAGAACACCTTTACTTCATTTTTCAACTTTTATATGTCAGGTGTATATGTTTGGTCATATGAAAAATATAACCGTCCGAAAAAATCATATTGACTTCTTTAGAATTATAAATAATTATTTTTATACGTCTGTCTTTATCAACAGGGAAGGGGAGGTCATTCATACCGCCCCGCCCGCGAGCTTGAACTTATTTTTCTGCGGTGTATGTCTCTATTTTATTTTTCAAACTATATCCACTGTGATAAACATGTCGACCAGTAGATATGTTTATTCATAAGATAATTTTTCGTCCAAACATCATTACGAAATATTCGAAAATACTAAACGATGTCAAATGTTTGAGCTTAGTTTCTATCTGTAAAACCTAGGTGCATCGAAGAGGTCTAAGGATTAGGTCGGCCTTCCTCAATCAAACCGAAGGGTTTTTTCACGTAAGTATCTTAAATTGACAAATATGATTGAAAACATAAAAATAAATGTTATTTTGTGTTTTATAAACACCGAGTATTTTCCATAGTATATTACGTCGGTCAGAAAAGCCCAGCCCATCTTACCGGTTAACGTCATGTATTTTTTTTCGCGCACGGTATTATAACTCTCGGCTTCTTTTTCAGCTACTTACGTGCATTTGATATAAAAAAATCTATATAAAGTTTGTTTCATTTCCCTTCTTCTTATGAAGGCGTCCGTGGGCGTTAAAGGGTTCTTTCATCACCGAAAGAGCACCGACATACCATGTTGAGAAACAGCATGTATCATATATACAATTAATTGTATGGCTTTGGGGCCTCCGTGGCCGAGTGGTCAGCGTGTTTGTCTTCGAATAGGAAGATCTGGGTTCGGGCCGCGTCAGCGCCACTCCGTGGTTGGCCGTCCCTGTCCTTCGGATGAGACAGTAAAAACCGAGGCCCCGCGTGACAGTAGGTGTTGGCACGTTAAATAACCCTCCCTGTTCTAAGGGCAGCAGTGCCGAGCATAGGCAAACTTTGTAACCCTTCACCGGCACACGGTGACGTCTCCATATGAGTGAATATTCTTGAGCGGGACGTTAAACAACAATACCATACCATACCATACCATACCATACAAGTTGTATGGCTTGATCTTATTGTTCTTTAACGTCCCACCCAAGAATCTCTCATTCATATGGAGACGTACCGTGTACCCCTGAAGCCCTTGCTCAGCAGTTTTTATCATTGAGCAGGAAGGGTTCTTTAACGTGCCGACACCTACCGTGACATGAGTCTGGCGCGGAGTCGAACCTTTGACTTCACCATCAGAAGCCAAGCGCGCTTGCCACCGAGCCACAACGGCTATCAATATTTTAGTATTATGATTGATGATGCTATTGACACTAATGTGAAAGAAAATGAGGCTGTGGTTTTCAGATATATTGATGACAATGGACTGCCCATCACTACTGTTCTTGGTGATAGGATTGGAACATTCTACAGAGAAAACCATAGTCGTCCATGCGTGTGAGTTGTAGGTCAGACTCCACTAAATGGTTTTCCACAGGCGACAATGTTAACGTTTGGTCAAATATTCTATGTTTCCGACGTTCCAACGCATATAAACTATATACCGATTTGTGGGCCGTCCCTTCCCCGATCCTCGAATAAAATAAAAACCAGGGGTTGACCTTCTGGATTTTTCGCTACATGTCCATGATAAGGGCCACCCCCATTTCGGCACAAAATGTGCAGACAATTTTGACACTGGCTTACACCTAATTCAAAGGGCCCCACATTTCACTTTTTCAACAATCTGGTCATTCTATATATTTTTCAACACTTAACTGCCCACTTTATAATATTCAATAGAAAATAATAGCATTATACACCAATCAGAGAACATCTAACATCAAATTAGCAGCTCCCTCTCCCGACACCCTCTTATCCAACCAAATTGTCCCTTATTTAGTGGAGTCTAACCTGCAACGGAAATTTAAAGTGGCTTCTTAACGTTGAAAACCAAAACTGCATGACTTAACCGGGTCCTGCTGCAAACTCTCAAATAGTTTCGTTGGACATTATGGGATTTACACATGCAAACGAATATGGTTTATCACAATAATCACGGAAAGAACAACTATGCTGAAGCTCTTTCTTCGATATCACACAGCGACCAGTTAAACGACCAATTTCGCTGTAAAAGCTAAAATCACTGGCGAACACTCGGTCGTTGGCGGCAAGCTGACAATAGATGTTATTGTCGAGAATTTTTTTCCTCCAAATCTCTCGGTATGAATTAATTAAGTCACTTCCAGTATCCAGGGATCCGTGTTTATGAGTTATGAGATCTATCATTGCTTGTTACTTCTCACTGCGCAAATACCAACTGAAACCAAATGACTCTTGTTGTATAGATCCCGTCGCTAGGCAAGGAGAAAGTTGCTACCTAATTCTAACGATGCATATTTTAAACGGTCCGTATTCGATCCAAGGACCTCTTAACACGTCATGTCTAAGTCGTCCCCTTCATTTTTAGACTTAACACATGTCTAAGTTGTCTCCTTCATTTTTTTAGACTTAACACATGTCTAAGTCGTCCCCTTCTTTTTTTAGACTTAACACATGTCGAAGTCGTCTCCTTTTTTTTTAGATTTAACACATGTCTAAGTCGCCCCCATCTTTATTTGACTTAACACATGTCTAAGTTGTCCCCTTCTTTTTAAGACTTAACACATGTCTAAGTCGTCCCCTTCTTTTTTTAGACTTAACACATGTCTAAGTCGTTCCCTTCTTACTTCGACTTGAGATACGACCACGAGTGACACATAATCCCGGAGGGGTCGCTTGGCCCAGT
>JACSZP010019217.1:0-13894 GCA_016161895.1 Pinna nobilis
TACTTACCCCTGCTGGGTGGCCTATCAGGGCCATGGTGTTGTGTGGATTACTGTCCATGTAGGCCATGTATTACTGTATTTATAGGTTAGCTACTTACCCCTGCTGGGTGGCCTATCAGGGCCATGGCGTTGTGTGGATTACTGTCCATGTAGGCCATGTATTACTGTATTTATAGGTTAGTTACTTACCCCTGCTGGGTGGCCTATTAGGGCCATGGTGTTGTGTGGATTACTGTCCATGTAGGCCATGTATTACTGTATTTATAGGTTAGTTACTTACCCCTGCTGGGTGGCCTATTAGGGCCATGGCATTGTGTGGATTCCCGTCCAGTGGTAATTTATGCAGGCCTATCTTGTCCTTTGTAATGTAGGCCAAGTACCTCTTGTCCTTCACTGCATCTTTTGTAGGAACTACAGCAATTCTTAAATAAAACAAGACGTGTGTAGGTGGCTATAAAAATCTTTTATTTTCTTTAACCCTTTCTACCCCAAATATCAGAATGGTATGCTCTTTTCTATTGTTCTAGACTAGTTTGTTCTGGTCTGTGGTGTTGAAAGATTATTAATATACTGTAATGTAGATCAAGGTACCATTCCAGTGACAGCAAAGGTAAATGGTCAAATTATCAGTGGTCACTAGGTCAGTGGGGTCAACAGATCAGTAATTCCCTGATCTATAGTGATTAAACCTGAGGTTACATGGTCAATAAGCCAGTGGTAGCCATATCAATGGTCAAGAGATCATTGGCTTCCAAATCAGTGGTCGGAAAGGACAGTTGTGGTCATCAGATCAGTGGTCAAAAGATCAGTGGTCATCAGATTAGTGGTCTCATTGAGAAATTTTGTAACTTCCCATTTTACATCTGATGAAATATAAGCCTTAAAAATGAAGATGTAGATTTTAATCTATTAGAAATTTGTTTAACAGAATTTACACTCCAAAAACTGTATATCCAATTGATAAGTTAATTTTCAAATGAAACCATTTTTGGTTACCAAGAAATTTGGTCTAGTCTATGAAAGACTTGGAAATAACTTCATTGAATGTCAATTTTAATGCGGATATATTTACTATGCGGGGTCATAGATAGCTAGTGTCCAGTGCCTCGAATACATATTGTCAGGTTGTCAGCATTAAAAGTAACTGGAAATAGAAGATAATTTTATGTTTCATCAAATATGTCCAATTTCAACGAGAGTCTGCTTTTTGCAGTGTCCAATTTAGACAGTTACCAAGGTAGTTACTAAGTCATACTACTTGTACATACCTTTGCACTGGTGATCCATACGTGGGTCCAAGCAAAGTTTTGCGGCACATTTTTGTGGTGGCATTGTAGAGTTTGAATTTGAACTGGTCACTTGCAGTAACAATGAAATGTTCCTTTGTAACTGGTGGGTACCATGTCATGCACTGTGGTATAGCGCTTTGTTCTATCCGATCGGAACTTGAAATGCGCAGATTGTCTTTTGAGCTGTTCTCAAGGTCATACTCTACCTGTGATGAAAATGGACAAAAATAATATGCAGATATAACATGTACTATCCTGGGGAGGAGGGATAATTTTAGATGAGCAGGGCAAAAATATTTCTAAACTTCCTATGAAATTGCCATAATGAGAATTATTGCAGAGCTGAGTGCTGGCAAAGATCTAATGGTAATTTGAATAATCCACCATCATTATGATAGTAGGTCAAAAGGTCTTCAAGGACACTACATGTAAAGCTTATTATATTCATATACATAATGAAACCTCATGATTACGACCACCTAGGTGGTTTACAGAAATTGATCTGATTTTTAAGGTCTCTGTACTGTGGTGTAAGTAGGCTTTCACAATGACTTTCTGACTAAAATTTACTGGTCTTGTATGTGGACTTCCAGGTGGTCTTTAGGTGAGGTTTCACTCTACATATTAATGAAGTGTTACGCTAGGCATAAATTTTATTCCTTAGATTAATTATTCCTTACCAGCACTCTGTCCATGCCCAGAGACAACAGGCGAGGCTGATTGGTGTCTAAGTGAACACCAAACATGATATCTTTAATCTCTTTGTGATGTGCTCGGTAACGTCCCAAGTACTCGAAAGGATCTATAGAGCGCTGTCTCTTGAAGACTGTCATGGTGTACTCTCCATCCTGTAGCAAAAAAAAAAAAAATTCAGTCAAATCTTAGTACAAAACTACACTACAACATGCCTTAGCAGACACCTCTGAGAAAAGGTTGATTGTATTGACTTTTACAAAATAGTGACTGGCACCATAAAACTTAAGAATTTACTTGAGTCTGAGAATTTACTCAATTCAAGCTAATCTTGAATTCTGAAAGGCTGAGTAAGTGGGGTTCAGATCATTCTCAGACTTAAGTAAATTCTTAAGTTTAATAGTGTCCAGCCAGAACCTCTGAGAGACTTAGCAGACTTCTTTGCACATATGTCAAATTTGAACATCACAAAATGACCTTTACCATGCCATAATGACCTTGAATGAAGGTCACTTTATCATCATATGCTATAAGAAGAATTTCCCCAAAAAAGAGGGTATCAAGAAGCAGATGGACATTTAGGAACAATACATTTGCTTTGGCATAAGCAATGACATGCCAAAGGTGTATATATTGTGACCTTCAGACAGTCAAGACAAATAACTCACAATGTTTGTGAGACAAAAAGGAAAGAATCATAGCTCACTTAAATGAAATGATATATGTTGAAGAATCTATGATAAATATGAACTTACAGCTGTAGCAATGTACTTGGAATCATGTGAGAAGGCGATATGTGTGACAGCGTATCTGGCATAGCGGAATGGCTCCTCCGTCTGATCTTCTAGAGTAATGGCATCTAACACACGGACTGATCCATTGGTGAATCCAACGGCTGGAAAAGCCAGAAGACAAAAATATTTATAAGAGGAGAGATGTGATTATGAAGTTTTGATGACCCTGTAAAGGGTGAAATGGAAAAGCAAAATGTTGACACATATTTCCCTTGCTTTCTTCAAAAAATAAAAGTGAACTTGACACAAATTTTCAAGAATCTGTTTAAAGAAGGTATTTTTTTTTCATATGGATGGTAGACCGAATCTTGCTCAGTATTACAATGATTTTACATAAAGTCAACCAGGCCTTTTTTTCCATAATATTTTACTTAAAAAAGGGGGTAAAAAAGATACCGTAAGTGCTCAGATTACATGGGCTTTTACAGTATTTAGCAACTATGAACTGCAATTAGGGATGCCATATTCCTAGGAATTCTGACCAATCAGAAAATTCTTCAGAGGAAGTGAACTTTTAGAAGGCAGCAGCACATGCCAGGAGGAACATACAGACTTCAACTTTGCAATGTCTGGATTATAACAGTGGGTACACTTACCAATATGTGCCCCCTTTGGGTCATATGCACAGCATCTCACCATGTTGCCCCTCTCAAACTGCCTCGTTACCATGACTTCCCTGAAAACAATAGACAAATGAAGTCAAAGGAATTTTGTTATCATAGCATCAAAGTCACAAATATAGATAAAAAGTCTCCATCGATGTTTGAAATGTAACTGTTACATTTTTCTTCTCTCTTTCTTTGTCAATAGGTTTGGGGTATTGCATCAGTTATAGCCAGCAGCTTAGAACAAAGTCAACAGGATATACTGCAATACAGTGAAACTGGTATATAGACACCTCCTTAAAGATACAATTAAAGAAAACTGGTTTTTATTCAGAGATTTATTTGTACACATATGGTACTACTAAGGACAGCAAAATCGATCTTAACCCTTTCACCCCTAAGTATCAAAGTAGTATGCTCTTTTCTATTGTGTTGGAGCAGTCTATTATCATCTGCAGTGGTGAAAGGGTTAATAAACAGACACTCTATATACACAGGTGGATGCTAGCACAGTTTTTACTGCATTTGCTTCCTTTCTAGACTTTTGTATTGCCATGACAACTTACCTCTTTTCATAATCCCAGATCTTCAGAAGCCCAGAATAACTTCCATTCACTATGTAGGGTCTACAAAAACAAAAATAAAAGTGAATGAAATATTTGAGCAACATATAGCAAGTGCCTCTATCCCTACCCAGACCTTGATTTATTTCCTTTTAATTATCTGAAGTGATCTAAAAAAAAGTTACATAATATTTTCTGTTACTATATTTCAAAAAAATGTAATACACAAAGTTTATATACATGTATAATGCAAACCAGAGTGCCATATAAAATATAGAAACAAGAGGCACAAATGGGCCTATAAAGCTCATCTGAGTAATACCAGTATAAACAGGAATTAAAGACATTAGCTGAAAAGTCACAAATGCATTCAGTTTTTCATTCTATGCAGCCTTCGGCTCAGGTGAGCTAAAAAGCCTTTTGGAATTCTAACTTTCCTTGTGATGCAAACAACAAAATGATATGCAGAGAGAATTGCCATATTTAATTTCAGAATAAAAATGTAGATTTTTAGAGTTTTACCTCAATATTAAAATGTAGAGTAGCTTATGAAATGGTGAAATTTACACTTACACAGAGTGTCTAATTGTATATAGTCCTACAACGTTGTCCAGCCTTTCTTTTCTTACTCAATATTCATTTAATGAAAAGTATCTGAACCTGTCAATTTTCTTTAACAAAATAATGAATTTTCATTCACGAGATTGCCATGGCAACATGATACTTACAGAGAAGGATGAGATGCCAGGGCATGTATAGCTGCATCGTGTTCTCTGTGAATGACCTAAAAAATGGAAAAAATCAAAATCACTGTCTTGTTTTCTAAATGAATACATTTCTATTACAATTCCAAATGACAGACGAGCCTGATTAATCCGGACATCAATAATCCAGATGCTTTACCTTTTAGACAAAATTTCTTTGGAGCAAATTATCTTTAAATTGCATTGGCCATTACAATAGGTATGTTTTAGTAATCTGGACACTTAATTTATCCGGACAATTTGCTTGGGAGAAAAAGTGTCTGTGTTAGTGAGGCTCCACTGTAAATGCATATTTATAAGGATTTTGGATGTATGTGAATTTTGACCTTGCCCTTGTCTAATATGATCTTGGTTCAAGGCCATGACACAACCTTAGGCCATCAACACAAATAGTGAAATATCATCTCCCGCCAAGGGACCAATAGCCATTTGTGCACTTAATAGCTTTCACAAATATCACCTTAATTCAACATCATGATACAGTCTTCAATCACAGACAAATTAAATTAAGACAAATATAAAACCTCCCTCCGAAAAGGGAATCATTGCCCCAGACAAGGCTTAAGAATAAATGGACAAGCAGACAAGATCATTCTTATATATTCTCCAACTGTATTTTGCCTGGGATGTACAAATAGACTGAAATGATGAAGTACTATATAAAAAAATAAGAGCAGCCCTAATAGGGCGAAATACACCCCCTAACCCCTCCCCCCTTCTTAACCGGACAGACAGATGAAAAGTGATTCTTCATAACCCCCCCCCCCACTTTGTTTGCTGGTGATGAGGGGGATAATAACAAAATAGTAACAGAAAACTGACACCATACCTTGACTTTAGTTCCGTCTGCTGTGATACTACCAAATATGGCAATACTGCTTCCTACTACAAAATCCTTTATAACAAACTTTCTGGCTTCTATTGTAGCATCTGGTGGATAGTTTGTACCATCCTTAGCTCTGAAAAGTCAAACAAAGAATTTCATTTGTTTGTTTGCTTGTTTCATGCCACATTCAACTTTATTCCAGTCTCATTACGGAGACATTAATCCATTAAAGCTTAACCCTTTCATCCCTGAGTGTACAAAATGGTATGCTTTTTGCATTGTCTTAGACCAGTCCATTATGTTCAAAGGGTTAACCTTAGTATCTTCATTCTATGCCATGAAGGATTCTAACCTGCCAAGTCCAACCTTGTCACAGGATCTCAGTTTTACCATTCAAAAGAGATAGGCTTTACTGAAGATTTGCTGCAAACTTGAAAGACAGAGAGACATTAGCAATGCAGACAGATGGATGGACCAAAAAACAAAAAAATTATAGATCATTAGAGCGTAAAAATGATACTTACACTGGCTCAAAGTCTGGAGAATGTGCAAATGAGACAGCTGTCACGGGACCCAGGTGAAAGTCCTGATACCTGAAAGAAATATTACATAAATGATTAAATTTCAATTCATAATTCCAGCTGGAACAAATACTGCCAACATCACTGGCATTTCTGCCCACACACTATTTCTTGTGGATCACTTAATCCTACTTTATCGCCATCTCAGAGGATAGACTTAAGACTTAGTGGATGACAAATTTTAACTTTTTTCTGTCCCATGATAAACAAAATGGCCTGCCTTACCTGTCAATAACAAAAAGCAATTAATTGCCTTCATAAAGCATCCATTTTTAGGGATATATTTATTTGTCACCCTTTTAATACTGTTGCCTGTCAGAAACCAGCAACATAAAATCAGAGGAAAATTGGGACTCAAAAGTGGGAAAGTTCCTCTATGCACTTACAGCAACAAAAAGTCTGAAGGGAAACTGGGCGCAAATGAGGGAAACTAGATCCAAAAGAATTGTTGTTGTTGCGTTGTTGTTTAACGTCCCACTCAAGAATATTTCACTCATATGGAGACGTCACCGTGTGCCGGTGAAGGGCGACAAATGTTGCCTGTGCTCTGCACTGCTGGCCGTAGAGCAGGGAGGGTTCTTTAACGTGCCAACATTTACTGTGACACGGGACCTCGGTTTTTACTGTCTCATCCGAAAGACAGGGACGACCAACCACGGAGTGGCGCTGCGGGAATCAAACCCCGGACCCTTCGATTCCAAGTCAAACACGCTAACCACTCGGCCACGGAGGCCCCTCCAAAAGAATAAGTCTCTCTGTAGGCATTCAGTGTAGCAAGCCAGGGAGAGATTGGACTCTGAATGGGGGTCCTCTTTTGTTATATCTTGTGAAAAAATAGACTGGAGACTGGATCTAAAATTTGGAGAGTGAATCCAAATTGGGGAGATGGGGGGGGGGGGATGATGAGGAAGGATAATCTCATTAATAAGGATGGGGTTCTAACGGTGTCATAAGGTATCATTTATATACATGTATTTATTAATATTACTTACCAATGAACTAATTTCAAACTCTGATCAAAGAATTTTACATGGCCAGCCATATCTCCCACAACAATGAACCTGGAAATTAAAATAATAAATAAAATACATCATATATAATAGTGAGAGAATCCAAATCTTAATTTCTTCACTATAAAATCAAATTCAGTGAGTAAAACAGAAATTATTTATTTCAAAGTTGAAATCAAAATTGATTTTTTTCCACAAAAAGAACCCCAAAAAGATACCAGTAAAAGGGATGAAAACTGACTTTTCTGTTGTTGTTAGGACATTAATCCCTCTCTCCTGTAGACGGATGATCTTCAGAGCTTTTTTGTCAGCAGAGGGCTTTGAACTAACCACTGAAATAAAAAGATTCCATATCTGTAAAATGAGCATTTTATAATGATTATCGTTGTTTAATGTTCCATAGAAAAAAAATCTTCCATTTAGAGTGATACGAACATTCACAAAGGTAAAAAAGCATATAAGCCCTCTCTCACTTTAAAATATGAGCTGAAAAGATAGTGAAACAGCCAACCACATCGTGGCTGGGGCTTGAGCCCTAGCCCTCTCAGTGAGAGATTGAACACGCTTAACCAATAGGCCACAGTGTCCCTTGCTGAAAAGGTAGTGAAACATCATGAAGTACCAGTTTACTATTTCATCAGTCCCATCCATTCAGGATCATGGTAAAAACATTAACTTAAAATCATTAAAAATCAATACAATCGATTGAGATAATGTTGCATTTTCTATCAAGATTTCCCCTCTAATTTTCACCAGGGTTTGATCCATTTTCACTGTTATAAGGTGTCCTAACCTCAGTCCCAAAGTACTTCAAAATTACTTAATGGTTCGTATCCACTTAGTGCTGAAACTGCACTGATTTTCACTGCAGCAATAGGGCCAGACCTCTGTCCCTGAGTGCCAAAAATGACCTGAGTTGTACTTATGGACATGACTTACTCTTTGTTAGAGGTTTATTGGTATCCCATACCACCAAGTTTCCAATGGATGTTGAAGTTAATACTCTAGTGCTGTTTCTCTGGAAGATGGACTGGCTATAACGTCCTACTTGTTTGTTAAAATCCTGGTCAGTCAGCGGGGGTGCAAAGTATTCCATATGGCTGTCATTCTGTTGGGCAGAAAAAGACAAAATATCTATATAAAGTACTGCAAACATGTCTTTCTAGTGTGCATACACAAACAAAATATGAAGATAGAACACTGGATCTGAACACTGATGAACCAGTGGAGATTCAAAATGAAATAACATCTACTTCACACTGTATCATTGCCAAGGTCATGTGATAAAAATTTTGGTACCAAAGGGATTGGAAAATCCTACCATTAGGAATAGATATGTGATAAACCAGTAACCCTAGCACTTGCAGTTTGAAAGAAACAGCCAAGATAATGTTTACAACAGTAGTTGATATGTCTAGGTCAAGGTCACAGGTCAAAATGAAAGGGTTTGTCATGAGGAATAGATTTTTGAAATATGGAGTTTGCTTGCTTACAAAAAACCCCGAGGTTAAATTTTCATGAACCTCAAGGTAACAGAATTTAGTATCAAAAATATAAAAAAAAAATTCAGACAGACCAAAGACCATAATTATGCCCAAAACATTCAGTTTCTGAAAATGCAATTTGACTTGTGAAAGTTTGGCTGTTTTTACCAGTGGAAAGTTGGTTTTTCCTCAACCAGTGAAAAACCCAGCAAAGAAGGGCTTGTATGTTAACAGCAGTATTGCTGACCACAGCTACACAGCATTAAAAAATTCTGCAATTATATTGTATTATATTGTTGTTGAACATCGCACTCACTCAATCTTTCACTTACATCGTACGTCACCGTCCACAGGTGAAGGGGGACAAATTTTGCTTGTGCTCAGCACATGGCTGTAGAGCAGAGAAAAATATATGAGAATTTAACGTGCCAACACCTAATGTGACATGGACCGCACTTTTTACCGTTTCATCACAAAAGGGCGGGATAGCCAATCGCAATATGGCTCCAATTCAAACCTCCAACCTGTCAATCAGAAGACCAACATGCTAACCACTAGGCCATGGCGGACCCTTCTGTGATGAACCAATCAAATAAACAATACTTCATCTTACCCACTGATAAAAGATGACTTGTGAATCGCTGTTAGACACAAGAAAATGGATATCCTCTGGGTTAAAATGTATAAAACTCTGTACACCGAAGCTGGGGTTCAGTTCTGCTGTACATAGTGGAGTGTCACCATCAACTGTCCAATTCCAAATACAAAGCACCTGTACAAAAATAAAAGAAAAAAATCATAATTCTATAAATAGTGAGAGAGTCATAAATACCTAATTCTATGAAATGCAAGGAATTCATACCTCACAAAATATGATTTTCTAACAAAAAATTAAAAAATAATAATTTGTTTGAAATATAGTTGTATTTTTTCTTAAGTTTCTCACGATTGATGTAAAAGAATTTTGATATTCATAGCAAAACTATAGGACAGATAACCCTTCACTAGAAATTCAGAAAAAAAGTCTATCATTTTGGCCTAAGGTATGCATTTGTTTACTTAGGTTTTTTGTTAACCTACATAACATTACATGAATTGATGTTTAGCTTTTCCCATATTTAAATGACCCACACAAATATATCTTACCTCCTAACATGTTCTTGTCAGAAATACAGTAAAACCTGTTCTAGCAACCACATGAACATAAAGACCATCTTGTCGTAAACATGTTTTTTGATTTCCCAAATACAATGCAATACAAGTTGTGTACAAATCAACCATCTCCCTATAAAGACCGGTTTTCATGTGTCCCTAAGGATGTTTTAATACACAAGTTTTACTGTACCTGTTTTGTACTGGCACTAAGTGTTGCGAGATATCTGGCATCTGGAGTCATTGCCATGGCAACCACTCCACCATCAGGGTTGGTATCAAATAAAGTTTGTACTGGAATCCTGTTAAAAAATCAGATTGCATTTTTATCTCATACAAACGGTTCTTTTTTATCTAGAATTTTGAAATTTTACTTTAGAAATCCAAGTTTAATTAATTAAGACAGAAAAATAACAAGAGAATTTGAATTATTCTGACAAAGAAAATTGTAAAATCAGTTTCCTATTTGTAAAAAGCAATTCATCAGTCTTTATATTTTTGTTGTCTCAGCCCGTTTTTCAGTCCTTTATCCCTTCTCATTTTTTCTGTCTCTCTATATATTTGTCCACTAGTCTCTCCGTCTACTCATTTATTGCACACACGCACGCACGCATGCACACACACACTTACCCAGTGTAGGTGTCCCATATGATGACTGTGGCATCATTGCCTTTGTCTCCAGTTGCCAGCCATCTTTTATCCTCACTGACACATGTACATGTTAATGGATTCACCTGTGATACAAAAATAGCACCTATCAGGAATAAAATGTATTCAATTTCACTACCATAATGTTACAATATAAATTCAGTTTTCCCCAAGATATTTACATTAGTGTTCAGTGTTTAGTGATTGGTAAAAAATCCCACAAAAAATTAAAACAAAAATATGCATTAAAAGTACCTACCCATAAAAATGAAAGTAGCTAACACTAGCAAAAAAGAAACCGGATATGTACAGTATACAACTTTGAAATCAATTCATAGTCTAATCTATTATTTTCTATTTTGGGGAGTGACTCTAGATTTTACTATGAATAGAAAAAAATTAGATTTTAATGGGCGCGATATGAATTTTTCTAAGGAAGTTATAAAAATTTTACATACAATATAAAAAAGTCTGCTGATTTATGGGGGAGACTTGGCAAGTATGCAATTCAAGGTTGGCACTCTACTGTGGAACAACAATCACCTCCTGCGTTACTTGCCTGTCAGCTGTGATGTACAAATTACAAACTTATAGTCTAAAAACTTACGTGGCCCTGCAGAATGTGTTGTCTGTTGTTCTCAAAGTCATACAGAACTCCAACGTGAGCACAGGCATACATAATCAACTTCCTAGAATTGTCTGTCAGATTTAACACTGGAATATTCCTGTTTAATCCAAATGACCAGACGATATTCTGTAAATATATCAAAGAAATTCTTCAATTGACAAAAGTCATTTCACCAAGTTAAGCAAATTTAAATGTTCCATAATTAGCGCTTACACGTTAATGCATTGTAGCAAACAACAGTTAATAGAGAGCACAGCTTGAAATGGGCAAAAGATTTTCACAAAGGGAACTTATTGGTAGAGCATCTCAAGAGATTCTTTGAACATGTATTCATAAACTTTGTGTATATGTAGAATACAGAAGAGAAGTCAATTAATCATGCAGTAGTGAGACTTCACAAAACATTTAAAATGAAATACAAATTCAGTCTCCTCATTTGTGATCTAGTGACTTGTGAATATTAAACTTTTATAAATCTTAATTCATTCCAAGCTGTTTTGCTTTGATCATTTTGACAATGTCATTCATAACGTATTTTGTCCTCATTTACAACATTGACATCGGAGGATGAAGAAGAGACCATTAATGAATGAAAATATGTCATGACATCACAGAGATATTGTGACATCAGCGGTCAAGGTAAACTTTCCATAAAATTAAAAAGTATTGTGCTTCATTTTCCATAAGGTAGCACCTATTTTTTGGTTAATGATTAATGTCCAGAGTTAAGATCAAAGGCACAGTCATATTTAAAAAAAAAAAGAAAAAAAAAAAAGAATGGTAAATACTCACTAATGCTGATGTAGACATAGCGCCCTCCAGCCCTGTTTCTTGTTTCTCTGGTGACAGAACTGTCGGTGCAGAGGGTAGAACTGAAGGTTCTTCTATGGGAGCTGTTGCAGTTACGCTTGTTTCTGCTGCTGGTGGTGGGGGTGGGGGTTGGGGAGATGCTTTTGCAGTTGATGGGGGTGTGGCAGCAACTGTCTGCTCACTCTGTTCTACACTTTCTTCCTGTTTTGCCTTTTCTTGTGTAACCCCTACCGGAGATTTTCTTTCCTCCTGTTTATCCTGTTCATTTGTTGCTTGTTGTTCATCTGTTGACTGTTGCTGTTCTGTTTCCTTACTCTCCTCTGTCTGCTCAGTTATAACTTGTTCTTTTTCCTCAGTTTCATCTGCCTTTTTCTCCTCAGCATCCTCCTTAACTTCTTGCTGATCTGCAGTAACCGTTTGATTTTCATCAGCCTTGTCCTCCCCTTCTGTTTTCTTGTCATCTCCATCTTCCTTTTTCTCGTCCTGTGGTTCCTCTTCCTTCTTTTCCTGTGACTCTGTGGTTATTTCGTCTCCTTTGGCATTGTCGTTTTCGTTTCCTGCGTCTTCCTTAGGTGCCTCGGTTTGTTCCGGTTCCGTTTTACTTTCACTTGCAGGTTCTTGTTGACTTTCTTCCTGTTTCTGTTCTTCTCCATCTTCTTTGCTGTCTTCCTTTTCTTGCTGGGGCTCCGTTTCCTGCGGCTCTTGGACAGGTGATGGAGCCTTTTCGTCGGGAACAGGGCTCTTTTTCTCTTCGTCTGCCATTCTGTCCGATAGAGACACAAATAGGACGATACTAAATGATCCTTCGAACGATAATTTCGAGTGACAACAAGAAAAAGGGTTTAAATCGGAAGAATACTAACTTACATTATGCACTTACCTTAAATGTACCCTAGCAACACTGTTTACGTCTTTTACGCATGCGCCAAGATGCATAAAGCAGGCCTTATCCGTAATCACGACACACATTAATTATTACATTATTTGATATCTGTCCAAACAGTTGTGAAAACAGATACAATTCTTCTTATGCCTTATTTTTAAAAGAAAACAAATGATTTTATCGACCAAAATAGTTTTACGATTTACCAATAACCAATTGCACGTTTTCGGGACGCTTTGGGTGTGTACGTTAGATCTTTAATATCACAAATTTTAAAGGATTGGAGCTGGGAAGAATGCAGATGGGAGAATGGATACTGACATAGAAGCCATCAAATTTTATGCATACCATTACATAGTGCTCCCTTATGTAGCACTGTCCTTGACGTTAGTTTTGATATATGGTTGCATTAGGACTATTGAAATTTCACCTAAAACTCCGACCGATATTCAGAAAGTACTTCTGATCTCTTCACACCCAGACGACGAGTGTATGTTTTTCTCGCCGATTTTACAAAATCTGGCAGGACAGGGTCATTTCATTCACGTTCTCTGTCTTTCTACAGGTAGCAATTTTTTCTTTTACTGCAAAGGGTATATAAATTTCCTCACAGACGATTTTTCTGTAATTGTTTTAAAAATAGATTTGTTTTCTTTGAAACAATTTCAAAAGTCATGCAAATGATTTTGTAATTGCAGTAGTTCGATCTACAGCTGCAACAAAAAAGGTATTTTATTATTTTGATTTTTCTTGCCCCTCTTTGTTGCAGCCCATTCCATATTACAAGACGTCTGAAACTGTCCCGAAATTGGGAATCCAACCGGTCACATCTCGGAGCTGTTTACTTCAATTCAACACATAATTGCTATGATCAAAACCTAAAAATGTACATGTACAATGTACTTACTGTGAAGATATTATCTATTCCATCTGTGTAGATAATTAAAAAATTCAACACATTAAACTATGTATTTCTGAGTGTTGAAACTAACCAACCTAACAGTTTATTTCATTGTAAGGACGGCATACAGGTACATTATTTTTCCTTTTTTGAAAAATGCCAGACAAAATTAGCATAATTCCAAATAATTGTCAGGGACTAGGCACCCCTAGTAGAAAAAGATGTACTGAATTACTATAAAAGGAGGAGATTGTTCTAATTTA
>JACSZP010019218.1:0-15269 GCA_016161895.1 Pinna nobilis
GATGCATACACGGTCCGTACACGGTGATGGCGGATTGACCGTCCGTGTTGATCCGGCGTCTCATCCGTGAATGTGTGAAAGGGGCTTTAGTAAATATATATTTTTTTCTCAATATCAAATCCTGTAACTTGAAGAGAAGAAAAATACTGCATGTTAAATAGTGCATGTAGAATGCTGACCATATTTGTAACAAATATCCTTGATATCAATTCATTGTAGACCTTGGGAAGGATGAGGGTTTTTAAAAACATTGATGTTTTTTCTGTAATTCAACATTGCCTAATTAGCTACATTATTTGAGTCCTATCTTATAATTCTAGACCTGTTTTAATCAGCAAATACATACAATTATGATTATGGTTAGGGAAGATCCATTCAAAATTTTCATGATTCCACAAAGATATGAAAAATAGACCGAAGCATGCATTTGCCAAATTAAATCATTACTAGTATCTTGAAATGTAAACTTTGTATGCCATTATTAGTCCTGAACCAGCAGCTGATAATAGCTTATGCTTTTCTCAGTCCATCTCTCTGTCACCTCTTTGTATTCCAGAATTTTTTCCCACAAAAAATAGTCAACTGATTTTTTGTATGACAATTTGTTATAGATCTAGTGACAGTTGTTTTTAGTTGACTTATTTTTAGGAGAGTTCTGGCCTTATATAAGCTGGTAGAGGAAACTTTATTCCTGACAAACTTTTTTTATCATCTCCTTTTTATGATTTGTAGGTGGACAAAATTTTGAAAGTAATCCCTAGAGAAAGGAAGACTTATCTGTACTCAGCTACCATGACAAAAAAGGTTAGTGTGAGAAATACTTATGTTTTAATATTATTTCTTTTATTGTTGCTGAACATCCCTCACAAGGATATTTCACTTAGATGGCAATCTTACATAATGCTGATAATGCTGATAAAGGATTTCTAATATTGACCTATGGTTGACACTCACATCCTTTGAGCTGTGAGGGATATGTAATGTTTCAATGCTTTCTGTGGCAAGGGATGCAGGTGTAAAGGTTCCTGCCAAAAGACCTACAACATATGCTTCAAGTCCCAAGTGATCATGGAATGAACAGTTTTAGCTGAGTGTCGCCAAGATTAAAATCTTTGATCTCTCACATAGTGCATATGCTCAAGCTCAAGCCACTAGATAATTGTGGCAGTCTAAAACCGACAACAATCATGTAAATTACATGTATGATCTCTCATATGTTCAGTTTTACCTGTGAGTAGAAAGATTATGGCATTTATCCAGTTTAATTCAGTGAAACATGTAGATAAAGACCTCCTTTTGGACATGTCATTATAAAACCAGTCTTTACAGGTTGATGGTCTTTATATAGATGTTCATCTGTTGATAAATGCTACTACCGGATACAGCAGATAATGTTTTTTATGACCAGGTGGTCTTTAAATACAGGTGGTTTCTAATGCAAGTTATACTGTACTCATTTTGCTCACAACTTTTTTTTATCTATAAACAATCAATAACAGACATTCACACATTTTTTTTCCTAGTTCACACATCCTTTTTCTTAGACCTCTCTTTATGTAAAACCCTGTTAACTTTTTTTAGGTGTCTACACTTTTTACATACAATCAACTCCACCTGTAACAAAGTTGAAGGAAGCAAGATATTTATCTCGTTATAGCCGATTTTTGTTATTCAGTATTACAAAGTAATACATGGAAAGTGCATCAGGAATGGAATATTCTCGTAACAAATGGTACCTTGTTACATGCGATATCTTTATATGCGGAGTGAACTGTATTTTTGTTTGCTATTGTATCTGTATATATACAGTGGCAGTATTACAAATGTGATTTCAAATAATGTTAACTAGTATATAACTGTTTTATGTAGGTTGCTAAGCTACAGAGAGCATCTTTACAGAATCCTGTGAAAGTGGAGGTTTCATCAAAATACAAGACAGTGGACAAGTTACAGCAATATTATCTGTTTATACCTGTCAAGTATAAGGTCAGTACAGCCACTATAATTCTCTGTGTCTGTTAAATACAGAATGAAAACAGTCAAAATATATTCCTCAATGTTCTTCCCAAGCCCATATAGCACATTGGTGCCACCACCCTATTTCAGTTTACCACCATGCTATCTTTATTACTCCCTCTCTATTTTTATCCATGCCTACTCTATTTTTCTTTCCAACCACCCTATTTCCTATATGTAGCAATTATTGAACTAGTGAGAGTATTTCATAGGTCAATTTACATACAAATTTACATACAAATCTTACTTATAATGCATCTTCATAGTCAACACATAGTGATATTGTAAACTACTGTGTGGTGCAATTTACATGTATGTTCTACCAACACACACTCTGGTACCACCACACTATCCACAATTCTGGGGAGAAAACTGTATTTTTATACTTATCAGTTAAGAGCAAGTTCAGTTGACCAGTGATGATTACAGACATGATTTATGAAAACCATCAAACATAAAAGAATCGTCACTGCCAGGCAAACATTTTAAAGCCCTATAGCGGCAATCGGTGATATCACTGGGACATTTAGCAATATGCAACCCAACACCTCATCTGTTACTTTTGAATCAGACTATTTCAGTATGCAGTAATATGCCTTTTCTTTTTGCCCACAGGATGTCTATTTGGTGTCCATACTAAATGAGCTGGCTGGGAATTCATTCATGGTATTCTGTAGCACATGTGCCAACACACAGAGAGTGGCCCTACTGTTGCGCAATCTAGGTTTGACAGCAATACCGCTGCATGGACAGATGAGTCAGGTAATTGATTNNAAGTTAAAAGAAAAGTAATATTTGTACTACTGGGTTGGTTTTGGTTTCTATGGCATACAATTCCATCTGATGACAAAATGAACTGTATTTGACCACCTAAGTTGAAGGATATTTAATATTCATGATAATGCCATATAATGCTTCAGAATTTGAAAAAGACCATATTGTACTAAATTCCACATGTCACACTATCTATGCACTATATGAAAAATTCCATAAAGTGTTTCATGAGGATTTATGCTGTTAATATACATGTATAATAGTGTTTCTCATATTCAACCGTAAGTCATGTCGCAGGTCAAGATGATGCTGGATTTGTAGCTTTGAAATCTTTTCCACCATTCAGAGTTAAGGGACTCTGGAATATGGAATTGTTGCTTTGATCCTCAGCAGTGAACTGTTGGCATTCCTTGCCTTCAGATGAGAGTAAAATTTCCTTTCAAGGTTCTGTGTCAAATTAGATGTCGGCATATTAAGGAACCTTCATAACTCATTGGCCCAAAGTTAAGTACCAAACATGAGCCAATATTCGTAGCCCTTCATCCCCATTTGATGATGTGTCTATATAAGTAAAAGATTCTTGAGTGGGACCTTAAATATCAATATAACCAACCAACCAATAGACTTTGATGATTAACCACACTGCTCTGTCTTTCATGGGGATCTTTGTCCTTCACTGGTATGGTATGGTATTGTTGTTTAACGTCCCACTCAAGAGTATTTTACTCATATGGAGATGTCACTGTGTGCCAGTGAAGGGCTACAAATTTTGTCTATGCTCGGCACTGCTGGTCGTACAGCAGGGAGGGTTCTTTAACGTGCCAACACCTACTGTGACATGGGACCTCGGTTTTACTGTCTCATCAGAAAGACAGGGACGGCCAACCGCGGAGTGGCACTACGCGGCTCGAACTGGGATCTTTCGATTCGCAGTCGAACAAGCTAACCACTCGGCCACAAAGGCCCCTGTCCTTCACTTGCTGCAGATGAAATGTAAGCTGTAATGATAATCTGTCATTGATTGTGATGTTTTAATTCTGGCTAATCTTGTTTGAATTTACGTTTCATGCTTTCTATTCTACTTGTAAAAACACATCCACAATGCATTTCATATGTCGAAAGGTGGTTCAAGGATCAGATATTTTTTTATCAAATTGCTATCAATAACTATGAATGTCAACGTGAGTTTTCTTAACTTCTTTTGCAGTCTAAAAGGTTGGGAGCCCTGAATAAATTTAAGAGTAAAAACAGGTCAATACTGATCGCTACAGATGTGGCCAGCAGGTACTTGTCTTGCACTAATATATGTACCATTCAGAACTACTTTTAGTAATAACACAATATTGTTTTGAAGCCGTTTGACTGTAGTTTATTCAAAATAAGCCAGCACAGAATTTAAGTTTGCCTGAGATTTGTACTTGAGATGTACTAAATTTAGGTTTAATCTGAAGTGGATATTCTATAACTGAAAGTTAAGCAAGAAATGTAATCAGTAAAAGATAATAGTAATCTATACAGTATAAATGATTGTGAAGCTTTTTTTCCTTCAGACATTTGTGTGGTTATAGAAAATTGGCTACTGGCATTACAACTTTAGATCCCATTTGGCAAATGAGAAATATTTAAAGCTGACTTTACATTTTTTCATTATTGTTTTCTGTGAAAAATTACAAATAATTCATTAATTCTATGAATGAATCAAAATGTACACTGTGTACTTTAATCCTGAATCTGCCATAGATCTAGGTATGTCATGATGACAGAAATTTATAATGCATTCTTAATAGGAATATTTGCTTGTACATTATTCATTGATCTGTATTTCTCTTACAGAGGTTTAGATATCCCTCACGTGGATGTTGTCATAAATTTTGATATCCCCACACACTCTAAAGATTACATACATCGTGTTGGTCGAACAGCAAGAGCAGGCAGATCTGGGAAGGCAGTAACATTTGTATCTCAGTAAGTGTAATGCTTAGTTACTTTCTTGCAATTGAAGAATGCTTAGTGTCTCTATAATAAACGATTTAGAAAAACTGTAATAATACTCATTACTATTGAATCATAAGGAACAAGGCTTCTCATCTCTTCTCTATGACAAGCTTTTCATTTTTTGCAAAATGTTTTAACCGTGTTGTCTTGATCTTGTTTGACTTATAATTGTCTAACTTTACCATGAGCATATTGTTTAAATGGTTAAAAATAGGGCCTATTTTTCTGATATATTCCATTGTCAGTTCCCCATGGGTGTGCCAAAGGGGACCGATATTTCCTATTCATCCTGTCTTCTGTCTATGTTTCCATAAATTTCCAGAATTTTGTCACCATCTTTGCAGAGACATAAACGTATGGTGGTAGGGGACTTCTGTGGCTCAGCAGTCAAACTTGTTCTCTATGGCACTGAAACACTTTTGTATACTTTAAGTAGGAGAGTTCAGGTTTGAACTGTTCCTGTGGATGGGGTTCTGTGGCTGAATGGTTAGAGCATTGCGCTTTAAATAACTCAGTCTCTCACCTCTAGTCTGCGCAGGTTTGAGTCTCACTGGAACACAAGTGATTAAGTGAGAATATTGGCGAGTTTACTTGTGAAAGGCTGATGGTCTCTTCCCAGGTTCATTATTTACCGGGTTACATTTTTCACAAAAAAAAAAAAAAATTGTCCCTTGGTACAACATAATTATGCTCAATCATATGTTACTTGTTTCAGGTATGATGTTGAATTATATCAAAGAATTGAACATTTAATTGGTAAAAAGTTGCCGTTGTACAAAACAGAAGAACAAGAAGTAATGTTACTAATGGAGAGAGTCACAGAGGCACAGAGACATGCCAAAATGGTAAGAATTGATAGTTAAAAGTAGCATCACCATGGTTACTGTATCCTTACATATCCGTCACAGCCTACCTGTGTCTTTGTTGGATTGTTGGACTGGAACAGCGAATTATGCCCTGCCTTTGTTCCTTTGTCAGTTTCAGTGTTACTGAATATTCAGATATCTCAAGATGTTAACTGTCTTCTATGACTTTAACTTGGTATTACATGTATTTTGTAAAATACAAAAAATAATGATGTGATGTGAAAAAAACATTGAGTATTTATGTACATTTATGCACATAGTATATATATTTGCTAGAGTTGCAGGACTTTAAACTTATATTATTTGTGAACTTGTAAGTTTCTGTCAAATACTTTGATGTGCTTTACATTTGATCTTCTTTTGGGTTTGCTGTTGTTAAAAATATCTTTTAAACATTTTTTCGCATTGTAGGAAATGGGTGAAACGCTAAAGGGGAGGAAGAGAGGGAAAGCTGGTGGTGATGATGACGACGATACAGAGGAGTCACTTGGTGTGAGAAAAAAATTCAAAAAGAAAAATAAACGATAAAAGTTTTAAACCAATCAGATTTATTGTTATTTTATACATCAAGCATAGTGCAATTGAAATTTTTAAGATTATGTAATATTTTCCAACACTTCAGAGACATGATATTCACATAAAGTGATGGGAAATTTGATAAACTTGTATTCACTTTCATGATCATTTCTTTGACTGCTAAAATGAGTTTGAAAAGCCTATCAAAGAATAAGATATCAATTCTAAAGAATCAAATGACAGACATAATGAAGCTCTGAATACTTAAGAAATGAAGAAACAACACTTGTACTGCCAAAGAGAATTGTTGACACCCTTTACCTTCCTGTACTATGTATGTTAATGGTAGCAACAGAGAACTTGATTTTTCATTTGATTTTAGCAATATTTTCTTAATTTAACCTGTCATGGTATGAACATGGCATAGACCTATACTTGGTAATTCTAGACATGCCCCCATTTTTATATTCCAATGATGTATAGAATAAAACAGCAACAAGGTCAACATTGAGCTGTGGCCTGCTGTTGCATGCATGAGAATTTCCATTTTCACGTGAAAATGTGTTAAATTTGATGACATGGCAATACAAAGTACCTTGGTCAAATCATGGACAGATATTAAGAATGCATTGTTGTTAATTGGTCAATTGAATGAATTGATGGTCAATTGTAGATATTGGAAGTTTCACCGCCATTAACAATAGCTCTATGATTTAATTCTTGCTGTACTTCAATGAATTTGAAGTTGTTACCTAGTTTTCATAGTTTCATTCAAAAACTGTACATTATGGATGATTTTCATCACTATTAAAGTTTTTGAAAAGCCGAAGTGCTTGTCTAGTTTTTTGTTAATTTTTTCAGTCACATCAGTGCATGTTATGACATAAAGATATCGTTATGACATTGTGTGATTGACCTTTTCCCTGTAGCTGCGGTACTGTAACTTTGGTTGGCAAAATGATACAGATTAGACTCTCAAGTTAATGAAATAAATTACATTTGTACAAAATAAAGCAGGATTTTTATTACTATTCGTTTTTCGATGATTTTTTACCTAAAACTACTTTTGATGGACAAAAAGTATTACAATGTACATATCAAAGCATTTCCTCAGTCTTATAAATCCACATATATTTTTGTGTGACTTTAGGATCCTACTCTTAATTAATCTGTTGTACAATAACATAAGGTTGGTCACTGATGATGACTAATTGGAAGCGAGCAGGTCTAAAGACCAGAATCCATGGAATTGAGTCCAGATTAATTTAGCTTGTTTCCTGTACTTGGGAATAGTCGGAACAAGCTGAAGTCTTGTATCAAGGATTGGTAGATTGAATATCCCTTACTGCATAGGGCAAAAATCAATGGATTGTCAAATTTGTGAAACTGCATTCGACTGATTTTACCACACTATAAAATAATGTTATTGAAAGTTGCACTAGTAACAAAAAGTGAAGTCTGGAATTCAAATACTGGATCATTGTAACTTGTTTTAAGTTTTTATGAAATTTCGTCTTGAGAGTTTTGTTCAATCGACAGAATTTTGGTTCATTACCTGTAGACTTGCAACTAGAAGTAATAGTATCAGGCGATAAATCTTTACTGATGCAGTCTTTGCACGTGATGATGTGTCACTTGAAGTTCATTGATAGCATAACGTATCGAAACAGTAAAAGTTCTTGCTTAGCCCCAAAACGGAGAAACACAGAAAAGTATAATTCAAAAATGATAACAGCACAACGAAGTATGGTTGGAATGTTGGCAATGTGTGCAATAAGGATGTTCTGGGTCGGACGTTTAGTGTCACAGAACGACACCCGAGTTATTGGTCATGTTTAGGTATACCCCAAGTCACATAGCGTGATAAGCTGTTGACGTTCCAGTGTTTTAAAATGTACAAATGTACATGTTTGACGTTAAATTATAATACAATACTGTACATGTATTTGGTATTATATTGACAATGAAATGAAAAAGAGCGTTAAACATCGAACCTCAACCAAAAAAAAAAACTAGAGAAAGAACACAATGGATACAAATTGACAAATGAAGCAATTGGTCTTTCTCTTTTTTGGATGCCAAACAGAGTTGGAAAAATCGCTATAGAGCAATGCTTTGGCTGAAGCCTACAGCGCCCCTAGGAAGTCAATGAGTTTCGATAATAAGAGTTTGAATTAGTTCTTGAAACTACTAAAACACTTGTTGATCTTTTATTCTGGTTCGCAGACCGGCTTTATATTCCGCTTATGAAAATTTGATGCAAGATTGTTTTAAAAAACATTGGCTTTGCGATAGATAAGACGTTAAGGCCATATCATTCTTTTCCTGATTATTACTTCTAGAATTTTGAATTGATGAGGCAAATTACACTAAATATCGTTTTCTAGGTGTTGAATACTGTCCATAACGCATTTCTGATCCGAGTGTTATAGGCTAAATATGTTGGATGTATATTTAGACTATGTGATGGATAAGTTGTTCGCCAAATACAAACAGTGTTAAGTCAAAACCACTTATGTCCTAATTGATGCGTCCCAGGTATTTTGTTTTTCATTTGTTTGTATTTTTCTGCCTTAACATAAGCCACAATGTTGAACCCTTGAGATCGTTTCCAGACAATGTATGATAAAGAGGAATGTAGAAAGTTCTAGTTTCCGCAGCCATCACTATTATTCGAAGGGAAGCTCAAATGGCTTTAGATAATGCCATCTTTAGAGTATACATTGTACTTTATACTAGTGTCATTTCCTACCTTTCGATTGAATTAATTCCAAAAATTAGCATTGTCATGGGGGCCTCCGTGGCCGAATGGTTAGCGTGTTCGACTGCGAATCGGAAGATCCGCGTTCGAGCCGCGTCAGCGCCCCTCTGCGGTTGGCCGTCCCTGTCCTTCGGACGAGACAGTCAAAACCGAGGCCCTGTGTCACAGTAGGTGTTGGCACGTTAAAGAACCCTTCCTGCTCTACGGCCAGCAGTGCCGAGCATAGGCAAAATGTGTAGCCCTTCACCGGCACACGGTCACGTCTCCATCTGAGTGAAATATTCTTGAGTGGGACGTTAAACAACAATACCATACCATAGCATTGTAATCATATCAATCAAAAGTCAGCAAATCACACTAATTTCATTACGTATGTAAAAATGCTCAGTTACGTAATTATTTACATAATTATTAATTTTGATTAATACATACTTATAGTCTTTTCAAGGTTCATGACAGAAAATGTTTCAGTCCTACTTGTGCTTACAACTTGGGGGTTTATAACGGGTCATTTAATCAAAGTTTTGGTCAAATATTATACCAGTACAAGTTAAACACTCGAAAGTTAAGATATGAAAGTCGAAACTTTAGTAAAATGATTTATTTTTGCAACAAGTAACAAAACAAAGGTACAAGTGTCATGTAATTTACGTGTAAAATCACAATCTTTGTATTATGCGACACCAACACTGTTTTCTGAATAACAGACAAATCACAATTCTTATCATTTGTTGCTGAACAGAATTTTCCCTGCGAAATGATTTTCAAGACCCTGTTTTCCTTAAAATCATAATTTAGCCATATAATTTTGCATATATATTATATGTACAGTGGAATCTCGCCTTAAGACCAACTCACAATAACGACTATCACAATTATCAGTCTGCTTATCAATATTCTAGACTACTTCAACCTCACTTAGGATACAATCTCAAAACCGACAATAGACCAGTCACTTATGTGTTCTCAATAGCGAGGTTCCACTGTTCAACGTGAAGGATGCGTTTACTTTGTATATCGATCAGTGTTTGGAATCAGTGATTCAAACATGCGTAAGTGCAATTTATCTGCATGACTGACAAAATCTATCTGCACTTCTGAATCAAACAAAAGCTTTAATTAATGAGACTTTTTGCAGTAGAGTATGTTCATGTAACATGCAGTAGCAGAAGAACTTATTGCTAGAGTTTTACTTTTTCGGTCGCCATCCATTGATAAAATCTATGATCTTTTTAATTTCTAGAGCATTTAATTCCGGGAAGCCTTCCTGAAGCAGCTTTTTATCCAGAGAACAGAGAAGCTGACCGTCAATTTGTTCATTTGATAAACGAATTACAACCCGATCTTTCATGCCTATGTATCGTAGGGATTTTGATACTTCTTGTACACTCAAACCCGAAAGATCGGCCGGAGGACGCCATCCGTCGTCCCTAAAGTCTGAGTACTCATTGTAACTGTATTCACTATCCCCATGATAACCATAGTCTCCCGAAAGTGCCGAGTCGTCACCTCGGCCATTGCCGTATATTTCACTCAGACCGGAAGTTGACAAAGCCCTTGGGTATCGTCTATAGCCAGGTTCGCTGGCTGCGTATATAGATCGCCTGTCCGAGCCTGGCAGTTCATACTGTGATAACCGAGGATTTTCTATTGCACTAAAACGATTTTCAGTTGCATTTAGGGAAGCATAATTTTGTTTCGAAATTTGATCATGTCCCTGATATGGTCTAGTGATGTCATTGGCATTGTTTTCAGAATCAAATACATCCATGACGTTCCTCATCTTCCGCATGTTATGACTCCGCACTGTAACATTAGCATCAATCAAACTCCTATGTGACCTAGACTTGACTTTCGCCCAGTTTGTTATAGCCCCGTTCTCTAATACTAAATCATCCATGAATTTCCTTTCAGTGTCATACGGATAGGAACTGTGTCTCTTCGTTTGCGCATTCACTGTCGTTTGGTAAGTTTGTTTGGAAGATAAAGACGCTACATCCCCTTCCAAATACGGATTTTCATTTTCGCCCGAAAAATTGAAAAGATCGTCAAAATCGAAATCGCTATATCTAGGATTTTCAACACTAGGAGAGATTTCAGTGCGGGTTTTCCTTACTTTTGCGTATGTATAATTATCGCGTGGGGCAACTGGCGGTTTACTTTTCACTACTCCCCTTGTACTACTTTCGGGAGTAGTTGGACTTCGTTTCATGCGCAGTTGTGCAGGACACATATAACCATCATCATCGTCATCATGATTTCCGTAAGTGAACGACAAGTCAATACTTTGTGGCGGCTTTGGTGCCACCGGAAGTTCTTCATATACTCCATCTCTGGGAGTGTGCACATTTTGTTCAACGGGTATTGGTGGTAAGTCGCGATTTTGAATTTGATTCTCACCCATGTCACTACCTAAATAGTTTGAGGTTCTCTCTCCTTTCTTAGAGTCCTTAAAACCAGTAGAAGATCGAAAGGCATTGGAATTATTTGTTGCTGGTTTTGAATCATTTTCCGTTTCAGGAACAATCTTTTCATTATCAGTAGAATCCGGCACATTTTGAGTTTCATCGGTCTTGAAATAATCTTCCAAGTTAATCTCACTTCTACTAAGACGGGAAGAAAATACGCCTTCCTCATGTAATTGCTTTAGACTTGCTCTTTCTTTACGGCCTTTAGATCTAACACTTAGTTTTTCTAATATCCCTTGTCCTCTAGACCTCTTTCCTTCTTTCACGCGTACCGGAAGTTCAACATCGGTTACCGACACATTTGCGTATATTTGTTCTTCAGGCGGAATAATGCGATCGGCGGGCACACTTTTCCTCTGACTTTTCCGTTTTTTAGACAAGTCTTTCTTCAGAAGAATATCTGCATTGGTGGGGATTTCGAAAGTTTTATCCTCTTCCCCACATACGGGATACTTCCCAGTAATAACCGCTTCATCATCTCTTACTTCCTCTATTTTGACTACTCCTCGGGGTACTATTTGTCTTGGCTGCTGCTCTTCCTCTTGGACAAGTTGTGCGTTAACCGGAAGTTTAAAAGCAAGAATCAGATCTTGAAGTTCATACACGGCATCATAGTTTTCTTCCGTTACTTCTCCTACTGGACTAAATACACCGGTCATAATAAGAGGAATCATAATTTCTTTTCCAGTAGCGTCGAAACATTGCAAATATTTAAGTTCTTGTTCTTTCCGGGAGGATTTTGAGGACCTAAACATTTTCTTAAAAAGCTTCCGCACATTTGATTTTGATTTCTTTTGATCCATATAAATAATCCCGGTAGTTAGGACGTCACCAGGTCGAAGCTCTTGTGGCACCCAACAGCTGATTCCATTATCTATAGACAATTGATAACCGACTATGGAGGTCCGTAGTAGAAACCGGCGTGGTTTGACATTAGTTATGGCTTGGATGGAATCAAAATATTCGACTGGATGTCCGTTTTCTGGTAACACTTCAAACCAACCTGCAATGAAAAAAAAAAAAACAATATTAGATATCCCCTCGTTATATTTTGTCAAAATTGGTTGATTAACTCCTAGTTGTTACGATATTTTTAGAGCAAATATATAAAACGCCATTTTGAATGGATAAGTAATCGAAATACTAGATCTAACTAGTATTGAATGTTTGCCTGATACAGGAACGTACCCTTATGAGTGTATGAAATAGTTGCCATTGCTATAGTAGAACTTGCTTTAGAAGGGCATCTTTGTATAAAGGACATATGCACCATAAAATAACATGTTTTATGAGACCGTCCACGGGATTGAGCAAAAAGTGACACATGGTGGTCTCTTAATTAAAGTTGACTATGTTGAAAAAAAACCACACAAGTGAACATACGTTTAGGTCCAATAAGACAGTCCTTTAATGAATTTATTTGCTAAGGCTGGTTAGACTATATATGAAATGTTATATAGCGGTCTCTTGTCTTTAAGGTCATTTTTGCCTGTTCCCTTCACAGGCATCTATATACAAGCTAGACTAAATTTGATTTCTTTTTATTGAATTTTCCGCCATTTCAAATAATTTTAGTCTCCTGATAGATAGTTAGAGTTAAACCGATGCAAAAAGGAAAAAAAAACCACGATTGCAAGTACTCGAGTAAAGGGCGGAACCATTTTTACTCAAAGCATGATAGGTTATGATTGTTAATTTCAAACCTTACGATTTTCACCGTAATGCTTAATCCTCTCAGCTTTGCTTCTCTAGTTCCAAGAACAAATAACTAGAAGAATAAGGGCCTATCTCAGACAACACTTTGTCATTTTAGGGGGTGGGCATGATAAGTTTTTCTTTAGCATCCATGTACAGTTTCTGTCCTCTATCATATCACTGCATGGTATCAAAATAATGAAGCAAACACCTATAAACATGTATTACGGAGACGGATACAACAATAACTATCAGGATCTCTTCAGTATATACTATATAGTGATAGTAATACATATATACATATATTGAGGGGTCTCAAATGACATTGCTACAAGTTGCTAGCTTCAAATGAATATTTGATGCCACACTCATCTATACTAGTCAAATTTTCACTATAAATCACCATAAAGATCAATACTTTGTATAAGATGGCTTCATGGTCAAAGTGACGTGCATTTTTTCATGGATGCCATGCAATTGAAACTGACCATGAACCCGGAAATACGGATTTTTGACAATTATTAGTGAGTAAGGGACTATAAATAGACCCCGTCGTCTCGTACTGATTGTTATTGTCATATCACACATACATTTGGCCGTTTTTAGAACACATCAATAAAACGGTCTTGCATACCGGTATCTATTTTCGTGCGCATAGCTGAATTATGTCGTAGGAAAATAATCTATAGCCCATGAAACTTGATATAGTGTGTTTATTACGTGTTGATATTATTTATTTATTGCACATATACCACTATGCGAATGAACAAAAAAAAGCTATCTGTATTTCTTTATCTTTTCATCTAGAACCTAGCTATTGTTGATTCTCACACTGTATGTTATGCTATGAAAATTACTAAAACTTTCAATATTTCCCACAATATTTCAATTTATATCTTACAAAGTATATAAGTTCGGTTATATATAGATTCAAGTTTATCATATTTTTCAATTATGCTGTGTTTTTCCATGTACAGTCCGGCATGTTGATAAGTCACAGGGCACAAGACACTATTTAGTAACTGAATATTAATTAAGTTGATATGATGACCTTGTAATCAATGGAATACATATTATGCATCAAATATTAATGAATCAAGATATCTTAGATTCCTAAAACTTTAACTTAACCTCTTTAAAAGACTGACATCATATTAGCTTGCTTGTATGTCATGTACAGCAACGTGCCAAAAGTATGTTAACTAATGTAATTTCCCATAGCTTTCTATACTATAAATACACTTTTTTCAGTAACTGTCACAAATTAATGCTTTCATCAAATCATTCAAAATTTCACGTGTTTACAAGATTTTTTATTTATTTTCATCTAGTTTTCGATTTACTTATCTTTGAAGCTTTATCTCAGAGAATCCAAACAATTTTCTTTACAACAAGTATTTAGTTGACACCGTGTGATACGGTGCAATATGAACAAAGAAGGACATGACGCTACAGATTTTGCTTCTCACATATAAACACTCGCAGTTTTATTTCACAGAAAGAAATTGACATAGTCCAAACTAGTCCATAGACTTTATACAAATGTGCAAAGTTTTAAAAGATTTCATTAGATATACGGTAAGAGTCAGGGCAATCATTTGAATAAAAGTTAATTAACATAGAAAGCAATGGGAAAATGACTTTAGTTGACATACTTTTGGCGCGTGAGTGGTGTATTCATTATGGTGAGTCGTAAGACCTAAGGTAGGTAAATCATAAAGCTAATCTGACGACTTTACTGTGAATTTGCTTTGGTCAATGCTGAAATGATCCAGATTTGTGTGGTGACACAACGATACTATATGTATATTTCACATGCTACTGTGAAGTAATCAAGAAATTAGGAAAGTCATAAAGTTTCGTCTGCAGACGATGACGGCACCCGATGTAAGCTATATTTAATCTTAATCTGTTTGACGGATTTGTCAAAGTCAAAGCTATTCGACCAAAGTTGTTGTTGTTGTTGTATTGTTGTTTAACGTCCCACTCAAGAAAATTTCACTCATATGGAGACGTCACCGTGTGCCGGTGAAGGGCGACAAATTTTGCCTATGCTCGGCACTTAAGGCCGTAGAGCAGGGAGGGTTCTTTAACGTGCCAACACCTACTGTGACACGGGACATCGGTTTTTACTGTCTCATCTGAAAGACAGGGACGGCCAACCGCGGAGTGGCGTTA
>JACSZP010019219.1:0-11551 GCA_016161895.1 Pinna nobilis
TTATTATTATAATTATTATTATTATTATTATTATTATTATTATTATTAACTCAACTTTATGATAAACGGGATGAATTCAGTTTACCATTGTCAATTTTCAATATTTATGTAACAATACTCCATCCTCGCCTGCATATGGAGTTTATGTCTCTCAACTGATTCGATACGCTAGAGCTTGTTCAGCGTATGACCAGTTTTTAAATCGAGGTAGGCTACTGACAAACAAGTTGATGTTACAGGGGTTCCAACAGTCTCGGTTAAAGTCAGCTTTTCGTAAATTCTACGGTCGGTACAATGGTCTGGTTTGCCGATATGGCCTGTCATTGGGTCGAATGCTGTCTGACATGTTTCATAACGGTTGTTAAACCGTTCTTTACACACTGATTTTGACTACGGATTACTCCGTTTACCTAATCAAGATATAGGGCTCACGGCGGGTGTGACCGGTCAACAGGGGATGCTTACTCCTCTAGGCACCTGATCCCTCTCTCGCGTATCCAGAATTTGCCCAACTCCTTATTTTGCAATTTTTGTAGGGATTATGAGATCGATAGCTGTTCGTTGCCTTTACCTCTTTATCTTTGTCAGGTTTGTTGTTTATTCCCAACACTCCTTAGGCAATTCATTACAACTTAGATATTGATAAACAAAATTGTATAGTAAGTTATCAACAATCATCATTTATTTTTATTACAATTTTATGTTGTTTATAGTGACGTAAAGAATACGCACGTGATTCAGCTATCAGCGTCCTAGAAATTCGATAAATAACCTTTCTTTTAAAAAAGGCATATGCTAACTACATGTATATACATAAATACATACATACATACATACATACATACATACATACATACATCCATCCATCCATCCATCCATCCATCCATCCATACATACATACTAACTATGCGAAATAATGGTTTTGATAAGAGCCAGATAGTTTTCCAACACGTACGGTCAATTGCTAGATTTACAAATGATTTTATTTGTTTTCAGAGAGTAGGACAGTTCTTTGGTTCAACACTACAATATAACTCTATCCCTGGTGTAGAAATCAATTGGATTAAAGGACTTCCACCCGATGTTCCTGAATGCGGATTTACCGGAGAAAAATGTTTGGCAGAATACGGTAAATATATCTTGATTTCTTTGCATGTGTACATATAAACCTGTACGTGTAATGGTATAAAATCCTAATAATATCAAGACTCTGGAATAGTCATAGCAATTAATGTTCTTCCCTTCCTTTTATCTCTCTCTCTCTCTCTCTCTCTCTCTCTCTCTCTCTCTCTCTCTCTGTATTGTATAACCTTTCATATCCACAATGGAGTTTCGCTTAAAAATCACTTCGCTTAAGAGACATCCTTACAATTCACACCATTAAAATGCAGCATGGATACCTTTTTCTTATGCTAATTCAACATCACATAGGAGTTCAACTCACTATTCAGACCAACTGCGGTCAGTCATTTGGATGTCCTTGATAGTGAGGATGCAGTGTAGACATTTTTACTCTTTCTATCTCTTACATTCAAGTAACCAATTGATGTGTTTTCTTCTCTCATAGCGAGTATGCAGAGGGTCATTATAGCGTCATCTGTGTCCTCTGTGCTTCTTATTCTGGTCTTAGTAGCAGGAGGGGCGGCCTTTGTCACGTACAAGTAGGTAGAGTTATCCTCTCCTTACTTTCTGTTTTTATGAATGCATCTTCTCCTCTTCAATTTAATTCTAGATGATCAGAATGCAAACATAAAAATACTATTCTTATTTATCTATATGTTGATATTTTCTAGATTTAGTTTTATATTTCAGTTGATATTCTTTGAATTTAGTTATTTTCAAAACTTACTTTACTGTGCTTGTTTTATTTAGATTTTCTTTCAACTTTTATATGGCGTATATTTTTGTCACCCGAAAAATTGGGCATGCTGTTCACAGAAATTAAGCCCTCGTTTTATTTTCGCCCTTGTGTTTTCGCCCTCGTTTTATTTCCGCCCCTTTAGCCCTCATCGTCGGTTGGCAAATTCAAAATTTGGCGAATTTACGAAAGTTATTTTCCTTAAATAGAATTATGACGAGACTGGATAAATTTGAAACAGGGTGAAACTGTTTGTAAGTGCATTAGGGTGAAAATGACACGGGTTGAAAATAACCCTGTAAACAGTGTAAACAACAATGAGAAATAACAAATATTGCTGAATATTCAAAAGACTCCATTCTGACAAGATTGAAAACTGAGCTATGAACTCATTATCGGACGGGTGTCAATGATAAACCGTCATTATGTTGTCGTATGTTCATTATCTTTCAATATGTTTTCTTTCAATTTTCTTTGCTTTTTCAAATCCACCGATGAGTCAGAAACATTCATGACATGCATTCTTCAACCATTATGGTTCTTTGATTATCTATTTCTTTCATTTCTTTCTTTTAGTTCGATCATTGCTCTCATTGAGTGTTTCTGACTCTTGGTCCATCATACACGTATTACGTACAAAACAGTTATGTTCAAATATGTAGAATCTCTTCATGCCATTATTTCCAGATTACGACTGAATGCACTCGGTGACCTTCTTTTTATGCCGTTTGACATGTAAGTCCAATGTTCGGGCGGTGATTGAAAGCAAAGTGTACTTCAGATGTTGGTTGTAACAATTGCCACGGTTTTAAAATCAAAATTTATTCGTGGGTATTATTAATACACAGTATTTGTTATCGGTGATCCTTCATGATTGATGTTTATGCCAGTTGAAGGTCGAAAGGTCGATTGTTTTTATTCTAGTGCTTTTTTACTTTGAATTTCCTTCGCCATCAAACACCTGAACCACGTAGTTTGACTGAATAAGTGTTGTGTTGTAGTAAAAAAAAAGCGTTCGAAAACAATAAATGAATTATGCAAGAGATAAATATTATAATAATCTTGACCACTTGGTATGGTTTTAATCTGTGAGGAAAAATGTTCGAAATCACGTTCTACACATCAGCATACATACGATTTTTCCTCAGCAAGAATTAATATTACAAACGACAGAGATAAAAGCTGTTTCAAGTTAATGCAAAATTAAATGCCGCTTACAATTGAATCAGATGACTATTTAAATTGCTTTTTTGGCCAATAATTTTTATTTCTGATCAAAGACATCAAAATGTAGATGGAATCGCAAATGTGAATTTAATATTAAATGCAATTATAACTTATCATATTCTTTTAAGTCAGTTTTGATTTTTTATGATATAAATAGTTTCTGGTGCTGGATTCTGAATAGAAGTCATTTGTAATGAAAAAAATAATTAAATAATTTATTGTTCTCTAGTCGCAATAAATCACTGTATGAAATGAAGTGGAAGATACTGTGGGATGATATCGACATTCAGGAAACTGCAAAGAGCATGGCTTCAGGGTTTAGTCGATCTAGAATTTCATTGAAATCTCTGGTAAGTGAAGTAAAGAAATAGTGATCATTGTGATATCATTTCCTTTTTTCTACCTGTAATATTGACACTTTTTGTCCACAAGTATATTTTTATCCCTGAAACTTAAAATAATCCTATAATTGAAAACAAAATCATTATCACGTTCACTGTTCTATACAAGAAGTGCGAGTAATTTATAAAGTCTATTGCTCGTATGGCCTCACTTAATGAAAAGTATTATCATGGTTTTTAAAAGTTCATATAAAACCCTAGGGAAACAAATTATTTCTCATTCCTCTAACAATAACTAGGCAATATTGTCACTTTTTCACAACAAGTCAATCATTTTGTCCATTAGTCGGGTTACAAAGTCTTAACTAATTCATAGTCGATACAAAGAACTCGAAAATATTTCATGACGCGCGCATGCATCTCGTTGACCTGCTTCCATTCCATTTGTGATTTTGAATTGTCCTTCATTAAAAAAATCGACTTGGACCGCAATTAGAACTTTGAAAACCCTAACGTATTTCTTCAGATTATTATAGACGTCATAAAAAGTACAGCTTACATACCAGACATACCTGAAAGACAGATTATTTGAATTGCTTCGAAACATTGATGTTTTCTGCACTAATTATCCATTAAAAATGAAAAAATCGTTTGAGTTTCCATGGAGCTTTTAATATATGAGATAAAATGTGCCGTTGTTACTCATGTTAGTCATGTAGTTTAAGTGTGAAGAGTAAACACATATATCTTAATAAGAAAATTCGCTGAATTATCAAGTATTGTTTGCGGATTGACAGAGAGACCTGTTAAACAACGTCGAACTCAGCTGATTTATTGTTTCTTTATAAGAGCAAATTCGATACAACGACAGAATCTCCGAAGGAAAAATATGATCGTTCTAAAGAGTGTTCATTGTATCTGCTGTGAAGTTTGTGCTGGGATGTCTGTTTTATGTAATATCTAGGGGATGCTTATTCATCCACAGCACCTGATCCCATCACTGGAATTCCAGTTCCATCTTTGTCCTGCAGGCACCGAGTTTGTATATTTTCTCATGACATTTGTTATTTTACTCTCTCATACCACAGATTGTTAATGATGTTCCAGAAGAAAGATTCCCCTACTTCGCCTCGGTTGCTCATTACAAGGGAAGCATTGTAGCTATTCGGAAAATAAAGGTCCCGAGTATAGACCTGACAAAATTCGGACTTCTGGAGTTAAAACAGGTAATTAAATCCGAATTTTTTCCACTTAAACAATTAGAAGATAAACAAATTTTAGTGTGTAGGGAGTAAAGTGCTGTAACAATGAACAATTTTATTCAAAAATTGTGCAAAAATAAATAAGTTCTACTTTGGTGCCAGACCAGGAATGTGTAACATATCAAATATATATATATATATATATTAATTTACAGAACTGATCAAAATGCACCTATAGATAGAAGTGAATATGGTTGTTAGGCGCAAAGCGTTTTGATTGCACGAATATTGTACTTTCTAATGATAAAACATCTTTATACACTTCAAAACTTTTAACTCTAAATCCAGTTATATTCGAGACTTTCGAGAAAAAGTTCAAAATGGCTGTTTACTTTTAAATAAATTGAATTAAGAGACGACATGTCATATGTCACCATTTTGCTCCTTCGCTGGGATAATCTCTTAAAACATGTCTGATTGTATACAATGTATATCAGAAAATACATCGTTTGTTTTATGAGCAGTATTTATTCTACCTAAAAACCATTCTTAACGATTAAAAATGAAATTTAATTTTTGAATTGCGGGTATGCGTTGCAAACTCATTTCAAATGAAATGCTACGATACAATAATTTCAATTATTGGAACTTGAAACAATACATATTATTATGATTTCAAATTTGTTCTGTTGCTCTTGGCTGGTAATCAGTTTTTAGTTTCCACCGTTCTATAGTTCTTAATTTTTTTCTCCTGATAAATCGAATGTCCTCATTTTAATAATGTATCTATCCACACTTACAGCTGTATTCTTTGAGACATAATAATTTGGCAGCATTCGTAGGCGCCTGTATTGATCAAGGTCACGTGGCAATAATAATGGAGTATTGTCCACGCGGAAGTTTACAGGTAAGTTTGTTCATATTTATATTTCTCCTTCTGAAACAATTTGTTAAATGGATCACTGGGTCATATCATCCATTTTTATCATACAGTCTAACCTACCTTAGTGACCCACTGAATTAAAGGAAAACCTGTCTTATGTGACCTAAATGTATGGTTCCCAAAATGGGTTTTTCCTATATAAATCACCTGAATTAAGAGACCACGTGTCATATGTGACCCTTTTTGCTCCTTCCTTTGGACGGTCTCTTAAAACAGGTTAGAATGTATTTATATATTTACTGTTAGTGAGGAAATGTATCAATAAAATATTCTCAAAAAGTTTTGTTACTGGTGATAATTTTTTTTCGAATCTTCACCTCGATAAAACTAAAACTAAGCTGCCAATATCAAACTGAACACTTGAAGTGGTAATATGGATATTACGAAAGTAAATCGTTATGCGACAAAGTAATTCCGAAGAAAATGTAACCTCCAGGTTTAATGATAAGCACTTTAATGCTGAACTATGGCGATTCTGATATAATGATTTTACAATACAATACCTTATAGCTTAATACTCAGTATCAATCTTCCTTTCCTTACTTCCCTTTCTTTTATCATATTGTTCATTCAACATAGGACGTGCTTGAAAATGACAGTATCGAGCTCGACTGGACATTCAGATATTCACTTATTCAAGACATCATCGGCGTATGTATGGTTTTGAAAATTTCTCACATCAGATTTTTGTCTGAAACTTTTGATTTCTATTGAAACTTTGGATGTTCTGTTTAACTGAACAACATGTTTAAACTACGATTCTTGATCAGAACTGTCTTTATGTAGGGGGTATGCGACCACTATGGGTTTCTCGATTAAACAAATATTCCGGTTTTAGCCCTTGCATATGAACATGATTTTCAGTTTCTGAACGTTATTGCCCAATCGTCGACATGAAATGCTTAAAAACAAATGATGAAAATAATAATCCTTTCAAAAGCTTTTATCATTCCATCATGACTTTTGAATAACAATCAATGTTGCGATTTTGAAATAGTTAAAAAAGTAGGTAAAGGAGCTTGCGTAAACATTATTATTACTGTCTAATCCGAAGAACAGGATAAGTAAGAAGCTGTATACGTTTGTAAAATTGTTGTGGTATGGGATCTCATCCGAAGAGCAGAAAAATTGTTCAGACCGAGATCTAATCCTAGATTTCCCCACCTAGGCCACAATCCTTGATTTCCTGGTCTGCAGTCGAGAAGATTACATACGAGCTTTTCAATATCGAATGCCTCTTCTTTTTATTTACGCTTCGTTCAGATTTTTTCTGTATGAAAGAACAATATCATGTTAAATTTTAAAGTAAGATACAATACTAAAAATAAAAGCAAAACCAATCTATTAAATGCAGTAAAACTGCTTTTGATACTTTGGAAATAGGGGCTACTGTATTTACACTCAAGTGATGTCAGAGTTCACGGACGACTTCGTAGTTCCTCGTGTGTAGTTGATAGCCGATTTCTGTTGAAAATCAGATGCTACGGACCCAAATGTTTTTATGAGGCAGAGTGGCGAAGACTTAAAAAAGGCGAAGAAAATGAAAATAGTGAGTTGCAAATTATAATAATAATAATAATTATAACAATAATAATAATATAATAATGATGATAATAATAATAATAATACTAATAATTATTCAATAAGATTAACGTTAAGAAGCTAAAAAATACGAAAAAAGCTATATGAAAAAATATGCAAAAAATGCTGGAACTACATGAGAGTAATCTAATTCTTAGGGCCGATTTCTAAACATTGAAATTACATTAGACTGACTGATGTCTAGTTCATATTGTTTGCACCAATATTTCCAGAGCTTTTATGGACTGCTCCTGAAATTTTGAGATCAAACGGATTTAACAGTGGTACTCAGAAGGGTGACATTTTCAGCTTTGGTATCATATTGCACGAAATAGTCACAAGGGGCTCACCTTACAGCAGCTATGACATGAGTGCTTCAGGTATGGTCGAATTATGTTGTTATCAAATCACAGACAAACATGGACCGTCGTGGCGTAGTGGTTAGCGTATTCGACTGCAAATCGACAGGTCCGGGTGCGAGGCTAAGCCGCGTCGCTGTTGGCTGTCCCTGTCTTTCAGATGAGAAAGTTAAGCCCGAGGTCACAGCAGATGTTGGCATGTTAAAGGACCCTCCTTGCCTTACGGCCATTGGTGTTGAGTTAAGGTAAAAATCTGTCGCCTCTCACCGGCACACAATGACATCTCCATAAAAGTGAAATATTGTTGATTAGTACAACAAAACAACACGTTCCATTAACAATTCGAACGCCAGGAATTAAGAAACAAAATAATGCAAACAATGTAAATTCCAAAATAAACATTTCATGATATATAATATTGAATACGTCTACAGTTATCAAAGAACCACAAAATAACAATAACAAAGCTAACGATAATAGTCCAGCAACAGGAACATTCAGACATTTGTAGTTTCATGGAAACTTTATTTTCACCAAACATTTGACTGGAATTTTAATTTATTCCTTCCATAAAACACATTTTATTATTCGTTTTTCAAAGAAATTTTGGAGCTCCTTAGGGAATGTAGGGATCCAGTATTTAGACCGGAAGTAACGAAAGACTATCCACAAAACCTATCGGAACTAATGATAAAGTGCTGGAATGAGGATCCGGATCAAAGACCATCGATTGATTATATTATGTCTTCCTTTAAAAAGTTCCACAGGTAATCAATTTCATATATCTACTAACAATTCATATATCTACCTACAATAGTATAACTTATTTTCTAAAATTTTATTCTATAGATCTATGTGAGTGATTTTATAAAAATATAAGATGATCGTCATGGTTCTTTTGTGTAAACCTGACATTTAGAGCGACAGGTTGGTGATTTCCATTTTTGGGATGAGATAATGGAACAGTAGGTGTCGGCATGTGTAAGATTACTGTTCAATGAGTCTAAATATTAAATATTGATCGAAATCGGAAGTGTTAACCGTCATTCGGCGACTTCCCGATATGACAACGTGTTTCATACCGGCTTTTAGAACGTTCTTTAGACACTGATTTTGATAAGGGATTACTCCATTTACCTGATCAAGATGGCTCATGGCAATTGTTACTGGTAAACAGGGTATGCCTTTTCCTCCTGGGCACCTGATCCCACATTTAGTCTGTCCAGGGGTCCGTCTTTATGTTGTCTTCCTCCTAGGAATTATGAGATCGATCACTGTTCGTTACCTTTTCATATATTAATGAAATATTTTAACTTGAGGTTTTAAACAGCAAGTACATAAAATCTGCAACTATTTACGGGTGTTTAATATGTCATCAAAACATCTTCTCTCATGGAGTTATCCCCCTTCATCCTATCAGGTAGAGTAAATCGTCATTTGACTACTTTTCTTAAAGACTACAAATTTTACTTTCTCTTTTTTTTTTTTTTTTTTGATAGAGGCAAGGATAGGAATATAATGGATAACCTGATAAGACGCATGGAACAGTACGCTAACAACTTAGAGGGTCTGGTAGAGGAGAGGACAAAGGCGTACATAGACGAGAAGAAGCGAGCGGAGAATCTGCTCTACAGAATGCTTCCAAAGTAAAGCTTTTATAACATTTGTGTAAGAATACTGGTGATGATGATTAAGATATACATACTGCTACACATTTATTTACAAATTAACTGATCTATATTTAGGGCATAGCTTGTATTTTTTGTTTATTGAATCTTTAAGTGAAATTTAAAGTTGGAGCAGTAGATGCGAAAGACCGTATGCTTTGCATTGAGGTATATTAGACATTGTTAACCAGTCTTTTACTCCGGATCGGTGTATCTGATATCTCGTCTGACTGAAACGATGCATCTTAGCTACTCTTATTTTCAATTCGACGTTATTACCAAATACAACTTAGCCATTTACTCCAAGGAGATCCTTGCTTTAAAGATGCCGATACTTGTATAAGAATATTGTAATTTCTTTAATTCATTTGCATTCGTAACACTTCATTATCCTTTTATTCGTTGGATGTGATTTTTCTTTGTCTATACCTACAAAACTTCACTAAAAGGATATTAAATCCAAAATGTACACTACGAATTAGGTACTACTATGCAGCGCGAGAGTAGTATATCTTACCCGCTCCTAATCCAATATTTAATTCATATACAAGATGTTTCTATAGTGAATTTATTTCAAACCTTTATATCATTAATATCATTCGGTAGACTGTTTTGATTTCACTTGTAGAAAACATTTCACGACTGTAGAAACCTAAATGCCGTCGATATATAATTGTGCAGAATAAATATTTTGCTTCTAAATATCCTTTTCATAATCTAAGGTCTGTGGCATTGAACCTACAACTTGGCAAAATTGTCGATCCTGAGTTGTTTGAATCCGTTACGATTTACTTCAGCGATATAGTGGGATTCACGACGATTGCCGGAAGGAGTACTCCCTTGGAAGTTGTTAATCTATTAAATGATCTGTACACATGCTTCGACGGTAAAATAGATAAATATGACGTGTACAAGGTAATACTTCATTTTATTTTTTAAAACTATAATTCTTAGTTTTAGTAATTTTGAATTTATGGGTTTAATAGAAGTGAAAGAAAAAAAGTACTAGAATTCGGCTCAGTATTCATACTATTCCGACTCTAGAATGACTACATTCCCATCTGTATGGTTTGTTGCATTTTTCATTGCACAGTTAATTTGTTTCAAGATATCTCTATACTGATAATTCATGTGGTATCCTGTACTCTGATTCGTGAATTCTAGATCAGAAACAGGCGGTTCACAATGAAGCATACCTTGCCACGCGGGATATCTCCTGGAAAACCACACCATATTCGAACCTATTTTTTTTTAAATAAGTCCTGTCTTTTGGATTTATAAGCTCTACTTTTAGATAAAGTAACTATATTTAACTTTCTGACGAAATACGACTGCCTCGCCGTAGACGCACTGTGACAGACAATGACTTGGTATGGAAAAAAACATTCCACGATCAATTGAAAATATTATCGACTGTTTAAATAATTGAAATGAAAAATAATTTAAAAAAAAGATTATTCTTTTATTATCAATCATAAATTGATCAAAGCAATATTATCGTTTAAAAAGAGGACATAAATTGAATTAATTCCATTATTACTCAAACAAAAAAAGATATAGGACTTATATCTTATCCAAGTTGTTTTAAGAAATAATCTTTAAGTTCTATGAATTTGATTTTCTATGAAAATTACAAAATAATGCATTTATTATGAAAACAAACTTGTTGTAGGTCGAAACAATCGGCGATGCTTATATGGTGGTGTCCGGTCTTCCACAGAGGAATGGGAATCTACACGCAAAAGAAATTGCAGATATGGCTCTTAGCATTCGCCGTGAAGTTTGCTACTTCAAGATACGTCACATGCCGAACGAAGAGTTAAAGATCCGAATCGGATTGCATTCCGGTATTAACACCTATACACTTTCCATAAAAAAGTAGTCAGAAACTTTGGTGATCAACACCAAACATCAAATTATTGATTTGGTTACTTTTTGGTCTTAAAAGCATACTTTACTTCGTTTTATAATGTTTAAAAGTCCACGCTTTCTCCTAATAATCATTATTATCACCATCATCAGCAGCGATATTATGATCATCATTTTTATCATTGTTACTATTGTTGTCATTAAATATGTTATCATATTATCACGATGGTTATAAAGATCATTTTGGTTGTTGCTCCTGTCATTGTTATTATCAAAATTAGATATTAATACGTGTACTTCTCATCGGATATATTCCATCGTATAAGTTTCTGTCGGAAAGAATAGATAAATTCTAACTGCTGGACATGAATTTAAAAACTAGTTTAAATTTTCCGTTGCGCTTTTGTTCGTGAAAATGTATCTGTATATTGAAATACCGTTGTAGCTGGTGTGGTTGTTTCACTATACCTACTCTGTATTGTTTGGCACCGTTGTAGCTGGTGT
>JACSZP010019220.1:0-20674 GCA_016161895.1 Pinna nobilis
GGAAGTAGATCGAGTGTTTTAAAAATACGAAGATAACAGGATGCAACACAAAATAAAGCTAGAAAATTATGCCCTTTCATGTTTATACCACGAATATATGTTCAAAATAAAAATTCCAGGGTTAATTTTCGTGAAAACGGGGATTTATTTTTTCAGTTTAAAAAAAAATTAAATTCCGTTTCAGATTGCCGATTCCGTGATTCTGTCCGCGATTCCGCGATTGTGGAAAATCACTGGCCCTAGATATATTTTTTAGGGGGATATTTGACAATGTTAAAAGCAAACTCACAAATTAGATTTAGGCATTGAAACTTCCTTCAGACCCCAATAACAACAGGACACAAGAATATTGATGGCATAAACCAATTTTCTACCAGGAATGAATTATGGTTAAATGAATATTATCAGGAAATTGTTCGTTAGCAACAAAACTGAACTCGTACTGCCAGGTGAGCTAAAATCAACACTTTACCTTATCCTCTGGGAAAGTCATTGTGACTCCAGGTAGTGTGCTTCCTTTAAGATCATGAAATTCTGGATTCGAGCCTTGGCAAGAAACAAATGGCTTTTCTTTTCCTTCTGAGAAGACAGAAAACATCTAATCTAGGTCCTCTTTCACTGTATGTATTGACACATGAATAAACCCTCACTACTCAATGGCTAGTGCCAAGCATAGGTCAAATTTTGTAGCCATTTCCATATATGTGAAAGATACTTGAGGGGGAATAACATTACAAGCAACCAACCTCGTCCTCTGGGAAAAGGTCTTCCGTATCTTTTGTTGGGAAGCCGCTGCCCATCTCAGCAGCATGGATATCAGCCCCATATTCAACACTAACGTCTTCCTCTATGCAGTTGACCAGTCGCCAAAACTCCTTCTCCACCATCTCACATGGAACCATCTACAAGGGCAATCAACACGCAAAGTAAGTTCAAGGGAGACAACTTAAATGCAACACAAATTCTGCAAATATTTCAACTGTCATAACAAGATTCATTTATCAATTTGGGCTATTTTTGTGATTTTTATTTTCTTATAAACACATACTAAAACAGTGATGAGAAAGGGATTGCAGTCTTCTGGCATATACATGTATTCAGTTAAACAACATCTCATTCAGCTCATCAGAATCTAAAATATAGGCATGAAATTCTAAAACAGTCAGAATGAGGTCAATGAAAGTTCAGAAGACAACTTACATGTACGGGCATATTGAAGTAGTTTGACTTGAACTGATCAGCCATCTCTCCAAATGTCTGCAATGAATACTCCTTCTTCGCTTGTTCAAAGCCATAGGGGTGATGGGGTTTGTTGCAGACCTGAAGAAACAAGAAGAGTAATATAAACAGATTTTTATAACAATTTGCAGTATCATTTCCACATGTAAAGATAAGTTACATTAATCAAATTGTTTGAGCACTCACATGCATGTTATGTCAAATATGAGAAAAATCAGGTATACTCATTTTTTTTAAAACAAAATGATTTAAGTCGTTGTATTTCAAAATTCTGCAAATATTATTGCATCAACTGCACTATACAGTCAGCAGAGCCTAGCGACAAAGCTATTTAAAACCTGTTTGGGGTATTTAAGGTGTTTTCGAGAAGATTTACATCGTTATGTACTCTATCCTCGAACAGTTTAGGGAAAATGGAGTATTGGTGAATAATAATAGTAAAATGATTACAATAATAAAAACCATATTTCAACATGCGTAAGTAAGAATTTTCTATAACTAAAAAGAATTTGTACCATGACTATTCATGGTACATGTATAACTATATAAACCAATGCATTATATTGGTGAAGTCACTGCAACTAATAGGATTGTCCAAGTAACTTTTTATTCTGAAATTGATTAATTTTTTTTTCAAAGACAGCTTTCATCCTTGCAAAAATGATAAAATGTACTGCAGAACAACATTGTGGGGTTTATGAAAATGTTGCCTTTCAAGAAAAACAGTCTCTCCAGATAGACTTGATTTAAAGTACAATTCAACGATATGTTTCACCCCATAAAATTGAAATATTTACATTAGAAAAGGTCTTGCATAGGCAATTTGTAGTTTCCAAGGCAGTATAGACTAAGAAATCATATTTTATGAATATATTTCTGTGTAATTTCATAATGACATGCAGGCATTTGTTTAGTTTTACTTATTAGCTTACCTGAGCCACACACTTTGGACATCGCCAGTCTCCCTTAGGGACCTCTGGTAATGGTGGTATTAGACAGTAAGTATGAAAGGCATCGTCACATCCGTCACATAGCAGCATGTACTCATCTCCGTCACCACGGTTACACATGTGACAGATGTACAGGTCAACCTGCAATTCACAAATTGTTAGTAAATTAGAAGTACATCAAACAGGTATTCTAATTACTACCTTGAATAACATTCTTGTGTTACCAAACTTGTTGATGTATGACTTACATTTAGCATTCATTTAGATTTCAAGTTTATTTGTTGATTTGCATTACCTTTAAGAATCTTTCTACAATATGGTGGGAAAACCAGTTTAAAAGGTGTACAGGAAAAAACGCTGTCATCTATCAATGTAAAGACCACATACCTTGTTGGTATTGCTTAACATCCCATTCTGGACCCTTTAACCCAAATATGAGATGCCAACCATTAAGCAAAGAAACAGTTGTACCTAACCCTTTCAACCCCAAGTATCGGAATGGTATGCTCTTTTCTATTGTATAAGAATAGTTCATTTCGATCTGTGGTGTTGAAAGGGTTAATGAAAGTGACCTAGACTTAAAACATCTGAATTTGAATCCGGGACCTCCAACACACAAGGAAATCCTTTTTTTAAAGCTGCCATGGTGGTCACTTCTAAGGTTAGCAAACTGAATGATTTATCATTCATAATAAACATCTGATAAAGAGTTGTGAAATTGCAATTTGATCAGTAATACTATAACGAATCAGCTTAAAGCGAATTCAGTGCTATAACGAAGAGGAATAAAATCTCCAAAAAGAATTACTATTCATCTATACATGTAGTAAATTCTGATGCTTAAAACGAAGGATGCCTATAACAAAGTCAAAAGTCAATCCCCTTTGACTTCGTTATAGACCAACTCTACTGTAATGTGTACATCTTTAGTATACTTACAGTTGTGTAGGCCCCGGGACCAGGATTCTTGTGTCTGGTGTTTACTCCAGCTTTGTTCTCTGTTATCTCTTCTTTTTCTTCTACAATAGAAAAATATTCTGAAAATCATAACTTCATGTTTTTCTCAAAGCAGAGAAATATCCTTAGGACTATCCTTAAATTCAAAGTTACAGAACTTAGAATACAGACTCTTTGCAGGTCTTGTAACTCTTTTGATGGAAAACATTATAAATTATCTTGTTTTTTGTCTAGAATGAGCCACTGACTTGTTCAGACATTTAATTTTGCATTTATTTAAGGACTTATGGTACGTAAAAAATGGCTCTTCATTTGTTATCTCTGCTTTAACTAATTTACGTTGTACCTCAAGGAGACGATCATGACTTTTACAAATTGACATATCATTGATACTCTAATATGGCTAAATGACTGACCTTTGATACCAGGCACTGGTGGCACTGCCGCTTTGGGACCAGCTCCAAAGAACTGCAGTTTCTTCAGCTCAGAGTTCACATTATAGTCAATGTCAACCTTGTCCTGAAAAATGAAACGAAATACATAGTTAGTCATTAGGACAGAGAGTCATAAGGATAATTACCAGCCTTATTTGGTAGTTCTGACCGAGAGTGTATCTGAACATTGCTAAATAAGGCCATCCAATCAGCTGTTGTTGTGTTGTTAATAAATTTCCACTTAAGTTTTTTTTATTAATCATAAATATCTGGACACCTACTGTGACACAGGACCTGGATTTTTACTGTTTCATCCACAGTACAGGAAAAGCCGGTCTCCCTCGCTGAGGTTTACATATTCTACCTCATGATCTGAAGGCCTCATCAAATCAATGGCAATTAAGTTGTTAGACAGGCAGAACATTGTAAACTTAAACACAGAATTCTTGTGGCACGGCGACACTAATTGTACCTTAATCATTACAAACAGGTAAACAACCATCTTTCTTGAGAAACAGAATAAATTTGTGCACTTGGAAGACTCTCTGAATCTTCAATAATCAGGTGTTCATAGACTTTCAACTCTGACCCCTGATCCATTGAGTTCCATTAAGTTCAAATTTCTCCAAAAACTGATGAGAACATCACTCAGACATGTTTCATGTGTAAATTACACCTTTGTGAAGAAACAATCAACTTTTGTGTTGTGGAAATTGAAGAAACAAGTTTCAATAGGAGTATATTATAGACATAAGAAATCCCAAACAAGGAAATAGATTTTAAATCTTGAGTTTCATTGGATCTTCATGTAACACAGCATGGCAAAAGGAGCACATGAAAGATTTTGAATAAGCTTGGTGGATAGAAAAACCATCTAACATTATAATTAATTTCTCTATCTTGAAATGGTTTCTCTATAAGACTTATTATTCAACATATCAATATTTTTACTTATTCTTGAAAATGGACATGGAGAGACATCGAGGATAGCCCTATTCCGAACAAGGATAACCTTCCACAGAGCTTTAAACAAGACATTGAAATACAGTCTAACCTGTTTTAAGAGACTGTCCAAGGGAAGGAGCAAAAAGGGTCACATATGACACAGGGCTCATCCTGGACTCAGAGAATTGTTAGCCAAAAGATTAGTCAGCCAAGATTTTTTTTAGCCAATGGATAATTTTATTAGCCAATGAACATTCACCAGCATGTGAAATATTTTGATAATTTACAGAGACTGGTATCTGCTAGCCAAATATGGCATTATTACCAACACATTTTTAATCATTTCTCTTTTATTTCTTGACTTTCTTTACTAAATTTTATTTTAACGGGTAAGCCTTACTTATTTGAGCATATGATACTAATTAAAAGATACTCTTTTTGCACAGCAACAAAAAATGGTTAGCCAGAAAATTAGCCAATTTCAACTATTTTTAGCCAATTTCCCTAAAAATTAGTCAATGGCTAAATTGGCTACCTACAGGGTGAGCCCTGATATGACAGATGGTCTCTTAATTCAGGTGATTTATATAGGGAAAATCCATTTTGGGAACCATACATTTAGGTCACATATGTCAGGTTTTCCTTTAATTCAGTGAGTCGCTAAGGCAGGTTAGACTGTAAGTCCTACAGCATTCAACTGTTCAAATCTCATGCATAAAAAAATAAACTGAGTTTAACCAATCTCTCTATCACATGTTACATAGAATTGTTACTCGTTTAAAAAACAGTCATTATTGTACATGTACATCTACTACAATACATGAGCATGCTTAATCAAACAAATTCTTTTTTTTTAAATTTGAGAACTGAAATCACACAGCAAAAATGAAGTATTGATAGCACATGCAAATCTAGTCACCAGTATATAATCATTTCCCTATGTTAGCCATTAGAACATGATGGTACCAAAATCAAGGGTACTTGAAATTTGTTCTTCCCAGTCTAAATTTAGTCAGGCGATTGTAAATAGAAATACACTTCATGTTATCCTTTGCCTTTTTTCAGCAAATTATTTTGCTGTTGTAAGATGCAACAGACAAAGATTATTTTGTATGGAGACAGGGCCCACATAAAGATTAAAGGTGTTGGAGCCAAAAATAAGCCAAATAAGATTTGAGCCACATGAAATTTGATGGAGCAATAATCATTTTACTTCCATTTTAACTACTATATTGCCACAGGATGATTTTCCCAAATTGTCACAAATTTTTTAGTGACGTCAGTGGAGCCAAAAAATTCACCAAAAACAATATTTTTGAACTAAGTGGTAAAATTCTTTGCATTTTGCTAAAATTTCACTGTGTAGTGTGAAATCATGAATCATGGTGAAATATTACATGTTGATATAACTTGATAACGACTTCAGAAAAAAAAGAAAGTTATCACAATATATACTCTCTGAATAATTTATCCAAGGATGTTAGAGTATTCAAAAATTGGCTTAACTCTATATACTAATTGTCTAGGTAACACACACCATCACGGCTGCATATTAAACAGAGGGGCCCATTCCAATACTACTACATGTACATGTGGAGTATGGGATCTGAAATAAGCCAGACCATTCCTTGACTCTTGACTTGAATTTTTACAGTGATATCAGTAGGCCTGAAAACTGGCAGTGTATCAACTTAGACTTGAACCCTCAATCCTTTAAAATTCAAACCAGAAAGTCATCACATAGCTATGATGTCAATAGACATGATCTATTGAGACATTTTACATTTCTGTGTTCCATACCACTGGAATTCTACATGATCTCTATGTGGGTAAGGTTTACAGACAAACATTCTGTAATATTGTGGATCAGTTAATAAATCATGATTGATCATAACATACTGAGAATGGAATAAAGATCGATTATTACTCTGAATTTCAAAAAAATTCCAGCATAAAAAAAATCTTAACGATCTAAATCATTAAAAAGAAAAGTAGTTAATGTACTTTAATCTTACATATAAATGAAATTAACGCTTCTTTGTGATTCCATTAATTCCATTTCAATTTCTTATATCAGTTTTTGAAATGTACAATTAAATTTTCAAAAAGGCTAAGCTATTCAAATGTGTAATTAAAGTTTTAAAAGGCTTTGTTATTCAAACAATTTGGAATAAGTTTCATTTCTTCTCTTTTCCTCTTTTTTTTTGTGAAACTTGATAAATCATGAAAAAAATATACATTGTATTATCAGGTGAATTTGGTAATTGGTGATCTCAGTATAACTGCAGTGATGAAAAGACGAATATTAACTTTATTACCTGGGTTTTTGGATGACACATCAGTTTAATATTATTTTACATATTTAATGAATCCAATTTTTTACTCATTTCACAATGGTGTGTGGTAAAAGATGAACTGGTACAATAAGGTACTGATAGTGATAGTGTCAATTGCATGCTCCAAAATTATTCAACAGGCTATAAAATCACCAAACACCAAATTCACCAGACTAGTTACTTGATTATGGGTACTAAGAGATTAGATATTGATGATTAGTTAAATCAGAACAGCACTAGCATCCAGATACTACAAGACTACACACTCACCATCAACATGACAATTTCTCACTGTATCTTATTGGTATTAAGGTACTTCATAGGACTATTATAACTTTCATTGTACCGTTTAGTTTGGGCAAATGATTTATGAATGAGAAATGTTGTTGTGGAGAGTGAGAATGACTTGACATGCATATAACTCCACCAATTCAAATTCCTCATCAAGAGACGTAACGCTCAAGTGCTAGAAAAGGGCTGATATGATACAAAATAAAAACTTCAATTGGAAGACCCCACACAGGTTAGAACTACCACACAGGTTAGAACTACCAATGAAATTCCTATCTTCTATGAAACATTTTATTGCCTAAATTACGAATACTTTTCATTTGAAGTTAACATCCAGGGTGTCTTTACACTGGATTGATATCCAGGCTTGTTTTTAAAGCCTTTGAAGTATGATGGTATTAAGACCTAAAATTCAAAATTTTGAAGAGACACATTTGACCACTTTTAAGTTGATTAACACTAAGGCCCATTAAAAAAGACATGCATGCAAAGTGAATGCAAAAACTAAAACTAAAAGGGGTTCTAAAAGAAGTCATAAAGTGGATTTAAAATGGAAAATATTGGATCTAAAAATATGAGTTCATTTCCAAGGTGGGGTGGTTGTAAGTGGATAAATTTCTTAAGTTTTTGTTCATATCAGTTATGAAGACTTAAAAAAAACTCTTCCAATGAGAAAACAAATTAACACTCGCTGTTATATTTTATACACAGAGCTTTCACTCAAAACCTGAATAAGCATGCATGGAAGAAAGAAACTCTCTCTAACTTTCTATGTATAAGCTGATTGAGATTCAACATCTCAGAGACCCACATGTACAAGGCCATGGTAATCCCTGATTAACCCTTTCAACCCCAAGTATCAGAATGGTATGCTCTTTTTCTATTGTCTGGATCAGTCTATTTTGGTCTGTGGTGTTGAAAGGGTTAATACCCCACTGTTCACATACCTGATATTATCAGTATATATTGTGACCGAGGTGAAAGAACTCTAGCTGGGTTGAAATAATTTGTGTCTAACCATTTTGTACTTTTGAGCAATAAATATGCTTTACCTAGCCCCAGTAATTTTCTAAACCCTCTAAACCACGCAAAACGTCGTCTAACCTTTTTGCACTTTTGAGCAATAAAAAAAAAGCCTACCCTAACCCAGGTGATTTTCTGAACCATTAACCCAACACAAAGTTTAATTACAAAGCTACTGACATTTTAGTGACCCAACTCTTTAGTTATTCTCATGAAGCTTTGAGTATAAGGTCCCCCATGACACAACAGTATACAGTTTTAGGGAACACAAACAGAAACTCACAAAAGACTCAAAAGACTCAAAAACTTCATCTGTAACGCCAAGCTTCAAAATAAAACATTAGTTTAGACAAGACAAGTGACAGATTGAAAGAAATGACGAGACTTCATGAACAGTTAATATCCAGTGGTCTTCTCTGAAAGCATAGATAGACATCTATGTCATCAAAGAATTCTTATATCCAAATTGCTGTTTTTTTAATAAGACATTTTGATATTTTCAATGTATAAGGATAGTTAGATTTTTGAATCTACAGAAAAGATATCTGCACACAAACTTGCAAGAGTTGGAAAAGATTAAGTTTTCAGAGAAGACATATTTTATGAGTAATGTATTTCTTAATGATGTGTATATTTTCGATGGTTGAAACTCTTTCCAAAAACATCTCATTTTTGCCAGCGTTACAACAAAGTACTTCACAACCATAAAAATTATCATAAAACAAAGTACAACATCTACTGTAATTTTAACATTGGTATTTCTAAAATTGCTGTATTTTTTGCAATATTTTCAACAATTGAAAATATGCACATTTATATGTGTATTGTGATAAGATCTGGCATTTTTAGTTTGAAAAGGATTGCTCACTTCTTTAATGGCTCTCTCTCTCTTCGTCTTTCTGTTGTAACTCCCAGAGGCTGTCTTGACTGCTATACCATGGGGCTTGTAATCCTTGTCTAGCTTGTCGTCTTCTTCTCCATCATCTAACAATGGCTTCACTTTCTGCTTCAAAAAGAAAATGAAAGGTACTCAGTACCAGGAGCAACAACTACATGTAATGTAAAAGTAATTGTACCTAAAAAACTGAATTCCTTAACTGCAAGAACATTTGTTAGGTAGTTAATTGATAACACTTGTCTGGCCACCAATTTGATCTTGTAATAATTTGCTACGTCAAATAGGTCTAGTGCTAACCGGGATCCTTTCTCACCAAAACAAAAACAAACAAAAAGGTTAGCTCTTAGGACTCCACCTTAATAAAAATGTTTTCTCAACACTTGCATTTTCAATTTTTTCCCCAATAGGACTCCTCTGATTCAAAACCCTGGAATTTGAGGCCTTAACCCTTCCAACACCACAGACTGTTTTGGACTGGTCTAGAACAGTAGAAAAGAGCATACCACTATTAATATATGGGGTTGAAAGGGTAAATCTATACAGCACAAAAATGAATCAGGCACAATAAGCACCTGTTCAGAATGGTTAATGGTTAACAATCATGAAACATTTCACTCCTCTAATATGACTGATTTCAAAGTAACAAAGCTGAAAATAAAGTATTGCGGGCAGATGATCAATATGGTGATGCGATCCTTATTACAGGTTGTCCATAATTATGTCTCTTATACACTTTACCAGGTACCTATACCTTGCAGGCCTTTTTTCTGTCAATTTTGAGAAAATGCCATTGTCAACACAATTCAGAATTTTAAAGCAAAATGTTCTTAAAATGGGAAAAATATTTTTCATTCCTATACAATGCTGTTTAGAAGACCTTTTTAAATGCATGTTAGATGCAAGAATATCCCTTAGAAATGCTAGTAAATACTACACATAAATATCGGTTCAAGTAACTAGGATTTATTTTTTAGGTCAAATTGGGAAAAAAACATATGTATAGTGCATTGGGAATGGGGCTGAATTTTGCCCCCCCCCCCATCAGGCATTTACCTGCATATGGTGCCCATAGTAACTCCTTAATGGANNCCCCCCCCCCCCCCCCCCCCCTGAGACCTACAGAAAAAGGCCTGCCTTGTTTCCAATACTCCAATATCACTTACCTCCTGATACTGACCGACATCCTTATTTTTGAAGACAAAGTAAGGGTAAAGGATTCGCTCATAGTGCGACCGGAGGATGCCCCCGATCCCTTTACCAGAGGGATACTTCATTCTGCTGGCTACCCTGGACCATCTCCTCTCCTTTGACAACACCTCCATACCTCCCTCATCCTCCACTATCTGTTATAAGAAATGTACAAAATATTGGTTGACTGTATTGTGGTTTCATGTCACACTCAAGAATCTTTCACTTATATGGATATGTCACAGTGTGCCACAGAAGGGCGACAAATATGACCTATGTTTGGCACTAAATGACTTATAGCCAGTAAGCAAGAGCTCTTTAACGTATCAATACCACTAACCTGCTGTGACATGGGACCTTGGTACATAATAATTTCATTCAAAATCATGACTATTTGGCACTAGAACTGAATAGTAGCCTATATAAACATTTACATTTGTAAATTTAATGCTACTTCTATTAATTCATAACAGTGAAAAAAGTCTGAGATTTTTTTATTGTATCATATAAACATATTTTACAAATATGTACTTTTATCAAAATACAAAATGAAAGACTTATATTTCTGGCCAAGCTGACAGAAATGATAAGTATGAACCTTGGAGAAGCAAATACTATACCTAGAAATGACATAAATTTTCAATGGAAATGAGTAAAACATTTCAATCTATTAAAACAAGTTGCAAGGTTTTCTCTTATTAATCTTTTAAAAGTACTAACAATAATTGTTTGATTTTATGTACCAAAGCATATTTAGATACATGTATATTGAATGCAGGTATATATGTTAAATCACTGGGTAAATGTAAATACTGGAATACAAAATAAATAAACAGACCTTGTAGAGCTGGTACAAGTCCAGGAGCTTCCGTTCCACATGTGGAATCTTCAGTGAACATCCCTGGTGAAGATCAAATTGCATTATTACATTGTGTATATTTTATTCACCTGAGGCGTCAAATGCTACATGTAGCAAACATTCTGTATTTTTTTAAATTTCAAACCAATTTGTTTCCATAAAATCTTAATTTAAACAAATTAGAGTTTCAAATTTATCATATATTTTGAAGAATTTTTAAAGCAAACGAATTTTACAAGCACTAATTGTACAGTCAAGAATTTAACTTGACATACGGTATTGTAAATAAAACAGTATTTGATATAGAATTCAGTATATCAGCATTTGATAAATTTCCATTAAAAAATTAGTTCTATTTCAGTATAAAGCATAGAAATAAAAGTAACTGTTTATTGTATAAAGTGGTCGTTGGTCAGTAAATCATTTACCAAGATACACAGGTAGCAAATCCTTTAGGCCCCCTAGACTAATTGATAAATTAAATTATTACTAGAAATTTAAGGAAATTCTTACCTGGAGTTCCCAGAACCTGGCTAGTAAATCCAGAAAATTGAGTTTGATCCGAGTGAAGGCCTGTAATTGATTGATACACAACTTCAAACGATATCAATATGAAAAATACACTATATCCATTTATTCCAAACACACCGGTAACTGTGATTATAAAAACACACCTCACAGGTAATCAAATTGTTAGATAAACAATTTGTGATGATGTTTGTACACACATTGTATACAAAAAATCACTGACATGAAAAAAGCATTATTTACAGTACTCAATCAATAAAGGATAATAAAGAGATGCACGTTTTTTTTTTTGCTTGGAAACTACAAGCAGATGAAACATGCACAGAAAATAAGTAGTAGCAACATTTTATTTTTCATTTTGTGATAATTACATTGCTATTAACAATTTCTGCAAATCCTGACGATTCAAAATGAAACACTGGTCAATTTATTAAACCCTTGCTCTGTACAAGTCAATAGAGGAGGGGATTAATTACATTAAAATATCTCATTTCTGAAGTTCTGGAAAAGGGAAATTCTAAAATTCAGCATCTTAATACATAAAGTTAAATAATTCACTTAAAAAGTCATCTAAAATACATTAGATACTATTATTAAGATCAAGGTAAAAACAGGTCATTGAGAAATACATTTCACATAAAAGGAACTGAAATCCACTTACCTCTAGCTCATTTAACCTTTGAACTCTTGGAGTAAATCTGAATGTATCAACATCAACAGCAAATGGTGGCTGCCAGTCCTATAAACACGATTTAAATAATCTTATACTTTTTTCCTGCCTTGCTATATATACTATTAGTAGAAAATGGCTTCCTACTACAATCAAGGGCAGCCATATTGGTTTTTGGTTACAATACACAATATGTGGACATATTTGTCCTAACAAGCTCTATCAGGTGGAAATTTGCTCAGAATTTAGAATTAATCCATAATTTCTAATTAATCTTTATCATATTATACATACATCTCTGGAGAATATGGTAAAAGAAACCTCTAAATAAATTTTCAAATTCCATGTACTTTGATACATACCATGTAACATCAGTAAAGTAGAAAAAAAAGAATACAAGGTTGGACTTGGAGGAACTTATGAAAAATACTGGCATGAATGTTGGATAATTAATTTGTTACTTATGATTCCCTTTTTTTTAGATAAGCAAAATAAACAACACTTTTAAACAATTTAAATAATCTAAATTTTGTTCCTTGTACCTGCTGACAACTAAACTTATTATTGATCTGAATAAGTTCAATTCATTTTTAAAAGAAATATATTTTACAATTTAATTTCTATTACAGAACATTGTTATCTTTGGTGAGAAGACAACAGTTCCTTCTGTTCTCCCATCAAATTTACCTCATTTAGCTTATATTTTGTTTTATATGGGTGAATTTCCTTAGTCTTTATAGTAATTAAGTAAAACATCCTAAAGCACAAGTACAATATATAATTATATTACTTAGGTCAGAAACATCACGCCTAATTTGATTTAATCCTCTTTCGAAACATTACCTTCACTTAACACGTCTTTTTTAAATATTCAATTTTTTTCATGTTTTTAAGAATACGATGTTTAATTGAACACTTTACCATAAAATACAAAATATTTCCTAACACAATTATAGAATTCAGTAAATTTCAAAGACAACAATTTCTTTTCCTATAACAAAATAAACATAAACCTCTAATAAAACTACTGTTCTTAGAAAATAAAGAAAAAAAATCAGCTGAAATTGTTGTCTTCTCCACTTAATCCACACAAAAGTTGATTTATAAAAGACAATTGTTTTTATCAACTCCCAAGTTAACATGGAACAGCGGAAAGTAACGGAAATCATGCAACGTTAATTGTCAAACAAAATCTTATGTACCTCATTTTTCAATAACACTTCATTTTTTATTTTTAAGAATTGATACATGTAGAAACTTACATTTCAAACAATTATTTTTGTTAATTTATCAGAAAATAATGCAAAGAGGCCCAAAGTTATTACTTAAAATAAAATTCAATTAATTGAAATGGAAAATTGCAAAGAACATAGCCTAGGGTTTCACACAACCAGCTGACTGCGCGTGTCAATAAGATGACAAGGACAATGAATCCGCACCCTGCATAAGGAGAAAAAAAACTTATACAACAGCACAGAACCAGTCCAATACTCTAAATACAATTTTTAAAATAAGACAGATTTGACATTGCATCTCGGATTCGCATATAGTAATTCAAAACTCTGAAACGACAGAATTATCCTGCGGAAAGCAACAAAAATGTGAACCACAGTGGTCGTGCAATTTTCAGGTCTGACAGCTCAACGGAACCAAACAAAGCGTCGCCATGTTTGCTGGGGTTTGATGCACGTAATGCAGAGTCTCTGTAAGGGGACATTCACAGAATATGATATAAGTAAAAGTGTCATTGAACAACCGTCAAAATGCATGAATATATCAATAAAGTACAAACCGGTGGTGGTTTTATTTTGCAGATTCCAGTTTTCTCTGCAATAGGTTTGATTTTTGCAATGTATCCCAACGGGTCGGAAAACTCCTCCTCGGTTGGTGTAAAAACTGGAGCTTCCGAAGGAGGAACAAAGTTAATGTACCGGTCATCCATGTCTGAGAATAAACCTAAATCCAGATAACACGTAAGAGAGAATTCACGCCTGTCATCTATACAGAATTCGACGAATATCAACGTAAATCCATGGCATGAGTGTTAGCCATATTCAATATGTGTATGTGCCTAATAGCACATTCATTGGAAGATGCAGCATGGAAATATAGTTCCCAGTAAGTCTAAATACTGGAACGAACGATAAGTGTAACAGCTAAATGCGCTATGCTTTATAATTTTGATAAGATATATCAAACACGGTGTCTATTTTTGGCAATGCAAAACTGAAGTGTTTTTATTTTCGATATGCAAAAGTTTGCGGATGAATATACCCAAACAAGGTCATGGATTGGTTATTTCGTTTTTTACAGTTTCACAGTGAATATGAAAAATAAAATTGAAAAAAATAAATTCGAATATTGGAAACAACATTGGTAAATGTTATTATGGGCCATTCATATGTGGATTGATATACTCTTTTTAATTAATGTTTAAATGACACGATTTTTTATTCACTGCGTATTATTAGCATAGCCGATTCAAAATGGCGTCTGCTACTAACAAGAGGTAAAGACAACGTTGGTGAAGAGCGGTTACATGTCCTATCTTTGGAGCATATCTTAAATCGGAATTTGCAACAAATTAGCAAAGGATTTCTGAACAAAACCAAGCGTTCTGTGCAAAATTTAGTCATGTATTTGAGATATTCATGATTTTTACCGCTCAGAAAGCGAGCCCAGGCTTGCTCTAAGTCTAACTCAGTAGACAGTAACTGGCTCTGTCAGTCAGATTGTTAATGTTAGTCTGTGAGTGCGAGTCGGACTCACCTCTGCGGCTTAATTGCACTATGGTTCCTGGCTAGGCTATACTTCAAAAATAGTTTCTACTTTAATTGTGCTGAAGTTTATGAGGATAACTTAACTACAAATGTAGTCCTTCAATAGGCTAAAATTAGTAAAAAGGAGAAGCAGGGTAATCTCATTATGCCTTTCATGGAATCTGCCAGGGGTAGTCTTCTGATGCTGGTGTTTACTGTTGCCCCCCACAAGAATCCCTTCTCTAGTCTCCATAGTTTAATTTGGGAAATTTTTAGCTTTGACGATTGACTGATGCTTCAAAATGATTTAACAAAAAATACCTCTGTTGTAGACCATTTTACCATTTTTCTGCCCTCTCTGATGATGAATGTCTTTACCCTAAAGCATACCTTTTGTAGATCTCTCTATTGAGTGATAGGCACCGTAGGCCGTAACATCAAAATGAACACATGGAGGGTTGTGTTGGGACCCTTGAGCCTAATGTCCAGACTTTTGGCTCAATGGTTATAATAAGAATGCTTGACTATCATGCTGTAGATCCCGGGTTCAATCCCCATTCCAGTCACAACAGGTGTCTCAGTTGATGAGATATTCCAGAGCATGTGTTTCTTATCAAAATTTCTTTGACAGAGGATTTATACTGACAAAGGAGCTACTTAACCAAATGTTCCTTATGGTTCAGTTGAAGTCATCACTTAGAAAGGTTTGCATGACCTGGTTGACTGTATGGAATATCAATTTTATAGATTTTCAGGGATATGCTTCCCTTGTTATACACCTACTCCTGTCCTTCTTTTATATTTTACATCTATTGACAGATTAGACATATTCCCTGATTCGAAAGTTGTGTGACACGATGGGTGCTATGCATGGAACAGGAGTTGCTTACCCCTCTGGAGCACCTGAATATACCTCAGTTTTAAGTGGGGTTCTATCTACTCTATCTTTAGTTTCAAGTGTTGTGTAAATTGCTGTTTGTAGAGTTATCTATTACATTTTGCATTTCTGCCATTGAGTCAATTTAAAAGATATATGTGAAACTGTATCTGGGTTATCTAACATATTTGGTTGCTAATATGAACATAGTAAAATGATGTGACTAAGTTACTGTTTTAATGATATCCCGTGTCCCCTGTTTTAGTGACAGCACAAGGATATAAAATCTCATTCATCCTTCTGTCAGTCAGCCAGTTAGTCACAAAAAATTACCGGTTCCAGAGCTAAATCTATTAAGCTATGATTGATAGTGCTGTGACATTTAGCATGTAGATTCCTTGTGACAAACTCATTTGGTTTCATGACTTCTGACCTTGCAATCTTGAAATTGAAGTTTGTCATTCTGCTCAAAAACATTAATATGATCTTTAACTTTATGCTTGAAGTCCACTTATAAACTTACTAAGCTGACTCTGATGTGATGTAAGATTAACATGGTCTTATGATTTTATTTTCAGTTCAGGTAAAGGAAATCGATCACCGAGAGCAGTATCACCTAAGTCTCAAAAAATGAATAACTCCATGATGAATACCAGTCAGAGGTCTGTACACAATGATGACAGCTTCTCAGACAAAAAAGGAAGAAGGAGTGAGAATCTGCCAAATATAAATGAAAGATTAGGTATGTACTTAAAAGGTGATGTAACTTTGTTTGGTCTGTTTCAGTGTTAGTCAGTGTTATGCTTGACAATCTGTGAGTGATACGATGGCATCCAGTGGTAAGGTTTCATTATTAACATGCATCAAACAACACATACTATTAACTGAAATGCATATGCGCGAAAATTTAGTATAGCGAATTACTGCATGACCATTGATTGGCCAAAATAAAGTTCCTTGAAAATTTCTGGATTTACAGTTACATCTCACTCAAGAATTTTTCACTTATATGGAGATGTCACTTTGTGTTGGTGAAGGACGATAAATCTTACCTATGTGCTTGGCACTTTAGCCTTAGAGCATGAGGGTTCTTTAACATGCTGACACCTACTGTGATGTGGGACCTCAGTTTCTACTGTCTCATCTGTAAGGCAGTGACAGCCAACAAGTGTGCCTCCGATACACTCATATTCAACAGTGTAGAAGTTTGAAGCCTTGCATGCACTTTATTTTTTCATGCCATCAATGCCAGTGTCTAATATGACTGCACATTGACAATGAAATCAAGAAATCAAATTCTCACATCAATAACCTTTCAAAGCTTGTATTTGCAAAAAGGTGAAAAGATTTTAAATTTTTTTTTTCATCTTTGAAAATTATCATTGCAGGGATTTGTTTAAAATTTCAGTATGAAAATAATGAAATCAAGGAAAACATTTGCTAATCTCTACATGCTTTTATTACAGGTCAGCTTCGCCCCTCCAGAGAATTGTTAGAATACTACAGAAAGAAAATTGCCGAGTATGATGAGGAACATGATCACATGGTCAGCAAGCTGGAGGAGTACAGGATCACTTACGAAGAACAAGTAATTACCATCCAAAGATTTTGTTTATTGTTTGTTTTTTAATTTTCTGGTGTTGTAGACCATGTCCTACTTTATTTCAGACATATGTTATTTCATTCCATCATCGACCCAGTGAAGGATAGACAAATTTGGGGCTAAGTATTCTTGTTTGAAGGAATAGTGTCATAAGCAAACCTCCAAAAAATCTGTTTTCAGGCATGTGATCTACCACAATCACATGGTCATTTATGGAATACACCGTTTTCAGCTCACCTGGCCCAAAGAGCCATGTGAGCTATTGCCATTACTTGGCGTCCGTCGTCGGTGTTAATTTCTCCTCTGAAACCACAAGGGGATTTTGAGCCAAACTTGCCCTGATATGTCCTCAGGTGGTCCCCTCTCAAAATTGTGTTGGACATCCCCACCCACCATCCCAAATGGCCACCATTGCTTAAAATAGAAATTCCTTCAAGTGGCCATAACTACTAAATTTAAAATCATAATGTCTTTCAAATTTGGTATGTAGAACTGCAGTTATGAGCTTTTTAATAAATATTATGAGTTTTTAAATGTAAATTGAACTTTTGCTAATTCTGAATATTTATGCAAATTTGGCATAAATATGCAAAAATATTCAAAAATCTTCTTGTCAGACACTAGATGTCCAATAACAATGAGACTTTGCCTGATAGGTCCTTAGGTAGTCCCCTCTCAAAATTGTGTTGGATATCCCCACCCACCAACCAAGATGGCGCCATTGCTTAAAATAGAAATTTAAAAATTTGTTTTTAGAAAAAATGCCTTAAACTACTTTATTCAAAGTCAGAATGTTCAAATTTAGTATGTAGAACTGAGGTTATGCGCTTTTAAATATGTTTTACGTGTCTTTAATGATCATTGAACTTTCGTTAGTTCTGACAGATTTATGCAAATTAGATTTGCATGAATATGCAAAAACATATTCAAAATTTTAATGTAAATGTGCCTTATTGGTCCTTGAAAAAAAACTGAAGAATTTTCAACAACTTCTGCTGCCTGAGGTTTGCCAGGTGAGCGTTTTAGGCTCTTTAGAGCCTCTAGCTTTTTTCTTGCAGTGACATAAAAAGCATTTCTTTGCTATTTACCAACCCATATGCATGATTGTGCATTTCCCAAATTTGATTCATTTAGATAGGGGATGTTTTACTTGACTTTGTTATAAGGAAGAGACTGAGTGGTTAGTGTGTTTGACTTTGAATCGAAGGGTCCAGGGTTCAAATCCGTGTAGCGCAACATCATGTGGTTGGCTGTCCCTGCAACAATAATATAAGGAAGAGATGGTATTAGTGGCATTTTATGTAGTTAGCAAATTATCTTTTTTAATCATATTGTTATGAGTTGCTTCCTGTTATAATAACCTTTAACATATCAGAATACTCATGTGTCATATTTTATCTTCACAGCATAAACTTCAGTGGGAGCTCAGACAGAGAGAAGAGGAGATTGTAGAGTTACAGAAAGCCCTTAGTGATATGCAAGTTTACCTCTTTCAAGAGAGAGAACATGTACTAAGATTATATTCAGAGAATGATAGGTTAAAAGTAAGTATATGTGACTGTGAAGAATAAATACAGTGGAATCTTGCTGTTAAGATGACCATCTAAGTGACAGCTAAAAATGTTTTCCTTCCTGAGTTGGTCTTCTAAGTGAGACTGAAATAGCCTATGATAATAGTATGCAGACTGAATTTTGACAGTCCTAATTACAAGATGGGCTTCCAAGTAAAGTGATCTCTAGACAAAGTTCTCCTGTACCTAATTAGAAATGTATTTCTAAATCACAGGGCCTCCTTAGTCGAGTGGTTAGCGTCTGGGGTCCGAATCTGCGCAGCGCCACTCTGCGGTTGGCCGTCCCTGACTTTCGGATGAGACAGTAAAAACCAAGGTCCCGTGTCACAGTAGGTGTAGGCACGTTAAAGAACCCTCCCTGCTCTACGCCCATAAGTGCTGAGCACAGGCAAAATTTGTTGCCCTTCACCGGCACACAGTGACGTCTCTATATGAATGAAATATTCTTGAGTGGGACATTATACAACAATAACATTTCTAAATCAGATCAAATCTGTACATTAAATCAGAACAATTGATTTTTTTTATGGATTACCTGGTCTGTTATGAGATACAGCTAACTTTTAATGTGCTTAAAAAACTATATGTAGAATGAAAGAGGGCTCAGCTTCAGGGCACAAGGACATGAGTTTGAACCTTGGTGGAGGGGATTTGCTTTTGTATTTTGTATGGTACAGTAAAAAGTATGGTCAGGTGCCACGGTAGGTATTAACACATGCAAGGTTCCTCACTGCTTAGTGACCAGAGGTGACGATCATGGGCCAAAATTATGAACCACTTCACCCGCATTGTTGGACATTTCCATGTGAATGAAAGATTCTTGAGTTGGTTCAACAACAACACAAAAACAACAGAAAGAAAGTGTGGGTGGAGGGGAGCAGTCAATGTTTATTATGACCATTTAGATACATTATCTCTGGGCTGTTTTTAAATGCAAATGCAGTTTAATGAGTATTTTTTGGCTTCATGAAAATAAATTCAATTATTGATTAATTTGTTTGTTGAGGTGGTGTAAGGGTGCTTAAAATTTAAGTCTCATTCTAATATATGACTACTTTATTTTTGAGTCATGTTTCATTGATTATGTAAAACGTATTTGTTTTGAAGATCAAAGTGCCTATTCTTATTCAGATATTTATTGTTTGTTGACATTCTATCCATTTCAGATAAGGGAACTAGATGATAAAAAGAAAATCCAGCAGTTATTGAGTTTAAGTGGGACACCAGAGAGTGAGACAACATACTTCATGAAAGAGCCACCAGCTAAAGCCATAATAGAACAGAAAACAAAGAAGAAGCGACCAGCCAGTGCAGTGGACAGTAAACAGAACAAAGGTCATATGAATAATCATGAAACTTAGATGTCTTCTGGGCTGGGCACCATAAAACTTGAATTTACCAAAGTCTGAAAAGCCTCTCAAATCAAGCTCATCCTGAATTCTGATTGGCTGAGAGACTAGATTCTCAGACTTAAGTAAATTCTGAAGTTTTATGGTGCCCAGCCCTGTTTTAGGCTTAGAGCCCTATCTTAATCTCATGCTAAGGT
>JACSZP010019234.1:0-15935 GCA_016161895.1 Pinna nobilis
CTTTAATACGTCAACACCTAGTAATAACATTGGACTTCTGTTTTACTGTCTAATCTGAAGGACAAGAAAATCCAATTTTAGTGTAACATAGATTTTAATCGAGATCAAGATCAGATGGCGAACATTCCAGTGTGTTCGCTCGGCACGAACTTCCTTCTGCTAATCGTAATAATCCAGAATCTGCTCTTGTGCAGCCCATTGGGAATCTAAAAAAGCTTAGACCATTTGCCTTTCCTTTAGCATCGTCCCGATTTTAGCATTTATAAACGCAACTACATGTAGTTCTTACCATACTTGCGAGTTGGTGTTTGTTTACATTACGCTATATAACTTTGACCAGCGGAAGCGTTTGTACGCATGACCGAATGTCTGGCCCGCAGTTACGTTGAAAGGGTCTATGTAAACATGGCAAATGAATCGATATGAACGAGAATGTCGAGCGACAAACTGCAAAGAAACGGAAACAAGAGGGAAAAATAACGAGTTGTTATAGAGATGTTGAAAAAGACTCCTTGGTATGTGATTTACTAAGCACCTAGATGTTTATTGTCAATGAAATTCTTAGCAAAACAAATACAAACTTGCCCATTTTAGGCAAAATCAGTTGAGTCCAAGCTCAAGTCAGTCGAGGGAAGGATAAAAGATTTGGCCTATTTTGCTATATCAGAGTATGAGTTAAGAAAAAGGAAGGTTTTTGTATGAAAATATGATTTCACAGTTTATTGTCGGTATAATAAAACAATTGATCACTCTTAATGAGGTCAACATGGTGAAATTATGTCACTCGGCCAGACCCACTCAAAATTGGTTGAGCAACAGTCGATATATTGTATAACATCACTAGCCTTAAGGACGCCCCCCCCCCCTCTTGACAACCAGACTTTTTTCTTTTATACAGAAATCATACAAATATAGAATCCATAATGCAAATACTTTTGTGTTGAATGAGATGTAATTATTACTTAAAACTAACATCTACCTAAAATGTAAGATGATTTAACATCTGGTTCATGTAAGCATATGAACAATTTACAACAACGAAGTAATTTTCAGTGAATAAATTAGTCTCTTTGTGTATGACGTCATCAATATGTAATATACGAAGAAAAATTGACAAATTTTGATCTGATTTATGATTAAGCTGAGAAAGTTTAAGCCTACTGAGATCAGATATTGCAAGAAATGTTTGATGCAGACCCCAGAAATTTCAATACTACGGATGTAGATTGTGGTGTATCATCATCACAGCATGAGGTGTTGCTATGCAGGTAAACCATTCTGCGGCTAATTCAAAGACTAATGTTAAAAAGAAATCAGCTTATTTATGATTCAAATTTTGCATAGGTAAATTAGATGATAAGTAATGAAGTTAATTTGTACCTATGTTATACGATATAACAAATTCTTGGGGCAGGCAACGCTTTTATAAACGCCTTTCGCTCCGCTATTGGGTGTTGGTTCATCAGGCAACAACAATGAGATTAGATGAAACCAGACTCAACACAATGGTACAAGACAAAAAGTAGATAGATATCAACTATTTATTATTATTCTGAACAAAAGGTATTTAATAGCAGAAACAAATATCTTTTTTTCAATATCTTTATTGTCCTCAGCATATTAAGGATAAGTAGAGTTGAGGAGCTCTACTCATTCTTTACACAAACAGCATTCCATTGTCTTATCTTGCATAATCTAATGTAATAATAATACTGCTCATTATACAAAAGTACTGTAAAAGTTGTTACATAATGATGATGAGGTCAGTGTAAAGATTTGAAAGTGTTATCGAAAGAGCGGAAAGGGGAGGGTGAAATGGAGGAAGGAGTGAGAGTAATGTTGAACAGGGAGAGGGTAATAGAGTTGTGGTCAGTATTAGGTACAGTAGAGGTTTTTTTCTTTGTAGTGACTACCAAATGACATTGCTAAATTAATAATAATTCCAACGTTATATTTTGAATTTGCTTTGGTGACAAAATTAAAATGAAAAATTGAATTCCTATATTAGTATATCCGTATACACATACACACATGCAAAGATGTATGTTTACATTATTAAGATGCCTGTTGCATACAATATATGGGGAAAATATTGCAGCAACATCATGTATATTCACATTGTATATAAAACAATGCATCAACATCAAGTATCATTCGAATCAATGCCAACATTAGTTGAACTTGATACTAAAACTTGAGTATAAATACTACAATAATCTTGCTAATATTTGACATTGTTAAGTAATTCAACATGTCGCTACTACATTTAATCAAATTTACAACCCATATACTACAGAAGACAATCCTTGGAGAAAAAAAATTAAATAAAATTGGGTTGGTACTTGAGCTTGAGTAGAGTACAACTTATATAAATTGTTATCAGTAAGTGGCAGACTATGGTATTATAAAAAGTATAATACATATACCGGTAGTGTTGAAAAAAAGTGAAGTACTATTCTTACCAATGCCAAACAATTGTAGATGCATACATACATATATACACATACAAAGGTAAATGAGCATGTTTTATCATAACTATTAATCTTAATTGACATTGTTAGGTAATAGTAAATTGTTGTTTTTAAGTACATTCATCAGTATGATGCAAACAGAACATGAGTAAATGATTTTAACTACGGTATAAGCAAAATCCTATATAACTCAGGAAAAAATTAAGTTATATTATAAATTTAGGCAAGGAATCTATGCTTCCCATCTATCTATGAATAAATTATCTGCATCGATAAAAGTGTATGGTGAATTCTCAGTTTCAAAGCAACGCTTTAGGTGGTTTTGTAAAGCTAAGACTGAAATATTTGAGTAACTTAATTTAGTTTTATAGATATAATATTGTATCCATGTGATAATAACATTGTTTGTTGTGTCTGAGGCTAGTTCTTGGTATTTACCAAGTATGAAACTTTGTTTAGTCAGGACCAGCTCTATATTTTTGTTATGTAAAGTTTGCAAGAAAAGTTGGAGTAGAATCTTGACATTTTCACAGTCCCAAAAAAGGTGCTCAATGGTTTCGATTTCGTTGTGATAAAAGGAACAGTGAAGGTTTAAATTATTATTCATTTTATTCAGTAGCCAATTGGTACCAATAATTCTGTGATTAATTCGAGTTTGGAACCATTGTAATCTAGCACTTTTTAGAATGCACTTTGGAAGCTTATAATTTTTTTCCATTCTCCATTACCTTTATTGAATATAGATTTCCAAATTAAACTAGCAATAGGTAATGGAGCATGCATATTGAAAGGTAGTATTTGATACAAATTTCTAGCACCCTTTTTGCAAGTGTAAAACATACAAATATTTAATGGCAAAAAGGGTATTGGATACTTTAAGGACATTCTATATTATTATTCATATTAAATGATTTTAAGGCTCTTAAAATGCCATTATATTCAAGAAAACTAGTTTTGACATTGAATTCATTTTTGAACTCGGTAAAGCTATAAAAATCATTGTTAACATTTAATAAATCAATAAGTATCTCACTCCTTTATCATACCATTCTTTTAAATATACTGTTTTATTTCCTACTTGAATACATTGATTTAACCATCAACTTAATCGATCTTGTGGGCCTTTTAATTCAATATATTTGTGTACTATTTGTTTTAATTCAATATATTTGTGTACTATGTTTTCCATGAATTAAAAACATCCAACCAAAACTTATTATATAATTTTTTAGAATATTTTCCAATGCTATAAGAGCCACAGTTTATAATATAAGACATGCTGACTTGATTATCTATTATATATTTCCATTTTCCAGTACCTTGTAAATAGCGCCTTATCCATGTTTCTTTTTAGAGAAAAACTATAGGTGTGGATATCTATTGTTTTCAATCCCCCATTTTCATAATTTAAAAGTGAGATATCCCTTCTAATTTTATCAGGTTTGTCATCCAATATTAATTTGAACATTAAAGTTTCTAATTCATGTATGAATTTTTCATCAGGATTTGGGAGGGTTATAAATAAATGATTTCTTTGTGAAACTATAAGAGATCTATAATTGTAATTTTGTCAAGAGGTGTGCGATTTCTCTTTTTCCATTTATTCATAATAGATTTTAGAGTAGTAAGTTTTTTGTCAAAGTTTATTTTTGGTACTTTGTGTAAATTTACATTAAAATCTAAGCCTAATAAATTGAATTTAGTTATTTCCCACTGTAAACCATATTTGAGACATAATTTATCCTAAGTATACTTTTTGGACCCTATCCAAGTAACATGTGTTTTTGAAAGGTTTATTCTTAGGCCTGATATATAAACAAAATTTATAATATCTTTAACGGCAGATGAAAGATATTTTTTGAACCATCTAAATTACTGTTGTGTCATCGGCAAACTGAGACAGTTTAACGCCTTTGTTATTAATACTTATACCAGAAATATTCTTATTTGCCTTTAATTTTAGGGATAAAGTTTTAGCACATATAAAGATTTGTGATGCAGTGGGGTCCTCCTGCCTACATCCCCGATTTATTTTTATTTTATTTGAAAAATTACCACCTTGATTAACAGTAGAGTATTTACTATTTGGAAAAGATTTACCCATTTTTGAATGGAGATGCCAAAGTTGAAAAATTTTACACAAATCTGAATAAATTTCCATTCTAGTGTATCAAAAGCTTTTTCAAAATCTATAAGTAATAATAAGCCTGGGATATTGTTTATATCTGTATAATTCATTATGTCGTATACTAATCTTGTGTTTTCACCAATGTATCTTCCAGATATAAAGCCATTCTGGTCGTCACTTATTATTTTATTTTAAACAGTTTTAATTCTACTGGATATTACACCTGAAGCAGTTTTATAAACAGTATTTAGTAATGTAAGTGGACGCCAATTTTTAAGATATTGTTTAGATGTATCTCCCTTTGGTAAACAAGTAATTATACTATGTTTTTGTATGCTAGAAAGTTCAACCTTAAAAAAAGTATCATTTATAGACCTAACAATGAAATAACCTAGTCTATTCCAAAAACATTTGAAAAATTCAGCGGTGTACCCATCTGAGCCTGGACATTTATTATTTTTCATTTTGTAAAAAGTTTTACTTGCTTCATCATATGTGATGATACCATCTAAATCATTAGATTATAAATCAAAAAGTTTGGGTACATTTATATTATCCAAATAGTCATACAAGTTTTCATTAACTACATTTGGGCTTGAAGAGTACAATTTTGTATAAAAATATTCAACTTCTTTTAGAATTTCGTCTTGGCTAGTTATTACGTTTCCGTTTTAAGTGACTATCTTGGGTATAATTTTACTAATAAAATTATGATTTTCTAGCCCAAGAAAGAATTTTTTAGGTTTTTTATCATCATTAAGTATCCATTCAGCTTTAGACCTGATAATTTTACCTTGTAATTTAAGGTCACGTATAATTTGCAAACATTCTTTCTTGTAGTTAAGTGTTGCGATATTGTCTAAATTAGCAGAATCTTTTAATTTGTTTATTTCACATATCAATTGTTTTTCTTCTTTGTCCTGTTCTCGTTTTTATAAGAGGAGTATGACATTGTTTTATCGCGTATGTTCATAAGGTAGGTTTCTAAAAATAGCTAGTCACCAAAAGTGAAATGTACATCAGCATAATATTGACATTGTAAATTACCAAAGTTATAAGCTGGTAAAGCATATTGAATGACAGTCCCTTGAATAGCATTATCTATAAGTTGTTAAAAATTTTTATCACTTAATAGGGAGTTGTTTAACTTCCATAGGCCCCTTCCCCTAATAAAATCACATAATTTAGATGTAATGTATGTGACTGAGTGATAAGACCTATATCCAGATTCAATGATTGATTTTACTAAGTTTGGGAGTAAGTTTTCTGATATTAAAAAGTCTAATCTAGCTTGTTTGAATGGTCTACTTCTTCGCCAAGTATGTGTTCTCTTCTCTGGGTGTAATTCACGAAGTGTCTATTAGTTTTTTACTGTCTATAATTTCAAGTATTTATTCTCTAGAGTTGGGGTTATATCTTACAAAACAAATGTCTTATTATTGAAATGTGATATCCATTTCTTTAAATATCACTATGTACTCATTTAAGACTGAATTCATCTAAAGGACTACGCCAATATTTTCATTGAAATTTGAGTCAGTGTCCATGTCCAACTGCATTGTATGTGTTTAAAATCAAAAGATGATAGGAATAGCTGATAAGAAACTATGTAGAATATTTTATTCAGTTATTCAATGTTCTGAAATCATATATCTTGTAGCACAAGTCACATTTGACCCAGACCCAGACGAGGATGTACAACTACAAGCAGCTGTACTTAGACCACCTGTAAATGTAACCACTGTCCTGTGCTATTCATCTTCACCTATATTCAAAGTGCAATATGTGGTATGTATTTTAGCCCGTTGCTTTTTAAATTACATTATATAGAGCAAAACATTGTTTCATTAAAGTTGCATTAAAAAATAACAAATGATCGATAAATGCGATGTTGAGATTCTATGAACAAGACAATGGTACACATACGCGTGCTACATTCACATTTTGAATTTTTAATGTTGCTGTAGGGTCAAACAATTTCATTGTTTAATATAGCTTATTTTTCGATACAGAAAGCTGTGAATGTATATATGTATGTTTTATTCATTTCATGAGAAACTATTGGTTTCTCAATCTTTTAACTTTTGTCTTTTAGACATCAAATTAGAATTTAATTATAATTGTAATATTTTGTCAATAAATAATAAATAGATTTCATACTTATCAGAATGCAATATATCCACCAAACTAAAAAATACAGACAGCACAGAGTCAAGCACACGCACTTCTTTTTCATAAATTTCACTAAAAACGGGCACACACGAAGAAATATCAATTTAGTTGTCTAAAAAAATTGATACCATAAGCCATCCTGTCGCCAACATACCGCATTATACTTTTGGCCCGCCAATATACATATGCAAGGATATGTTAAGCATAAGAACTTTCTACATACAGAGAAAATAATCTATAATTGTCTGTTTCAGGATACTTAGAAATGTCAATAAGTGACATAATACTTTTTATTACATATATATTGTATGGAAATATAAAGATATCTCCACACACGCAAGACAATGAATTGTTTATTATACTGAACTACTGAATATATAAAGACTATATTCCTCAGTAACCACGAATTTGATATGAATATATCGACAGCAAGTGCTATACTTTGATTACATTTATTCATTGAAGGTTACTACATCGGCATATAACGTCACAATGTAGATGTGACGCAATGTTGCAAATGTTGACGAAATAAATTATTATTGACGGGATTAAACGAACCTCTATCAAGCATTTTAAAACCAGCCAGATGAGTGCAATAACAATCAAGATACAAAATTATGTTCACATGTTTACAGGATCCCTTGAGACACTTTACAAATAAGCGACCCTCGCGATTGCTGCGCTCTCTGTCATCGCATCCTGTCTTCCGTTTGAGTTTCATATTTGGGACAATCCAGACAGTTCCTTAGCACAAACGACAACTTTGTCGAATAAACACCAAGGATTTTCACATAAGGAAGATATAACAGATGCAAGTGACGACTCTCAACAATAACTAATTGTCTGTTATACGTTCATCTTTCAGACAGCAGATGGTTATGCAGAAATATATGATACTGATACCGCTGGCCCAGTAGTGTCTATAGGTTGGTCTGTTGATGGAAGTGCATGTGGACCCAGTCAAAGTCACGATAGAATATGGTTAGACTATCTAGGGTTCATCGCCGATCCTGTTCTTGTCGGAGGGACGTTTAAGTTAAAAGCCACACTAGACAACAATGCAGAGAACAGTACAATATCGAAACGAACATATACTTTTCCAGGTGATATCTAAGTCCGCCGTAAGAAATTGTGTTTAATTCTGGGGTTACCTCTTATCTATTTCATATATCCACGTAAAATCTGTATAAGTTGAGTTTTACAATTTATCTTGCACAACTCGTATCAATAAGTTCGATGTTATATCCTGGTCATAGTCAAATAGATGATATGTTAAGCAATAAAATACTGACAAAATATAATATAAATGTAACAATGTATCGAGTGTTCAGCTGAATACTTTGAGGTTTCTGCACTAAAGGCGGATTAGCCTTTTTTTGTTTTGTTCTGGCGTTAATAAGTACAAGGATGGAAACTCGAACGAGATATGTTTTTATGTCAGCTTTCAACGAAGATTAGGCCTACAGATGAGGTGAAGTAATTTATGGTAGTAATTTCCACTTATATTTCATAACATTCTTAGGGAGGAAATTTCGACTATATCTTTGATCCAATTAGACAAATTCACTTTTGTTTTGTTCTCCTGGAAGTACCATAAGAATTTTTATTTTACCGTTTATTATTTCAATCATGAAATTCATTTGTTAGATAACGGGTTTTTGAAGAAATTTGAAGCTAAATAAGGAAACCGATGGCTGCATAACATTTTTTTTTTCATTTTTGCAGCGCCATTTAATCTCACTGGATCATCTGTAACTGCATTACTAAACTCCCCGTTTTCCTGGACATGCCATGTGACTTCAGATTATCCGCCAATAGAGTGGTACAAAGATAGGATAAGTCTAGGGCAGATGGGGTTTATTGATGGAAAGTGTGTAACTTTTATGATTGTCGATGCATATACATACAGATGTCAATCGTCAGCTTTGACATACACACTTACAATACCTGCGTCTAATTTGACAGAGGAATTTCAGAATTCAACATGGAGATGCAGAGATGTCATAAGTGAGAATGGGAGTAGATTTGTTAAATTAGACATAACTGGTAAGTATAGTTATATTATGACTTTGTTCATCTTTTTTCATAAATGTTTCATTTTACCTGTTTGAAAAGGGATATATTTATCCATAACAATTAACTCTCTGATGTTTCCTATAACTACTGGTTTTGCAAGATTGTATGTATAAACTACACATTAATGTAACAGTTCATAATTCAGTTAAATCCGGATAGATATCTTGAGAACATAACCATATACCATGAACAAACACATTCACATATCATTCTAATTATAACAGGAATATTAAGAGCCGCCGTGGCCTAGTGCTTAGCGTGTTCGTCTTCTAATCGAGAGGTCCAGAGTTCGAGCCCGAGCAACGGTACGGCAGGCTGCCCCTGTCTATCGGATGAGACAGTAAAACCGAAGTATCATGCCACAGTAGGTGTAGCACTATAAAGTGCCGGGCATGGGCAAAATTTGTCGCCCTTCACTGGCCCATGGTGACGTCTCCATATAAGGGAAATATTCTTGAGTGGGACGTTAAACAACAATACCAAACACCAACAACAGCAACAGGAATAATGATATTTGTCCATGACTTTGGTAATGAATTGAGATTATCGCCACGATATCATTGCATTATTGCTTATTGGGTGTTAAAAATGGCAAAACGGAACCTATAGATATATCATTGATATATCGCAGAACGTGACCATTAGACAATTCTGAAGAATTTCTGTACCCACCGTTTAAAATGATAAATATATAGTTTATCAAACGAGTGATATTCATCTACTTGATTGGCTATGTTTAGATGAACTGAAATGATATTTTATAACATTGCACTTTATCAAACAAATGCTTAAATGATTTTTGTTGATTCTGTTTTTTAACATCCGAAACAAGTCAAAATTCAAAGGAAAATCGTTTGGTATTGACATTATGTAAAGATATGTACATCAAATAAATGGTTTAATTTTCTTTCTGAAGTCCCTGTAACAACTGTCATCATATCCCCTGGTAGCGGATCAACATTTGGCACAAACGAAAACCAGAATGTTACCTTCACATGTATTACAAACGATGCAAATCCACCTCCCACCATACTCTGGTTCCTTGATTCTTCTGATGTGACGACAAAGTCCGGATCCAACAGAACAAGTCTTACTCTTGAAATCAGTAGAATGTACCACCAAATGTCGGTTAGGTGTGTGGCATGGAGCAGTGGTAATACGGCAAACCTGAGTGACTCGACTACACTTAATGTTAGATGTATGTATCGTTTTCCCTGTGCATGCTCAATTATATGGGCAGTAGTTATTTAACCATTAATTGATATTCATTTGTTCCATATTCTATCCAATATAAGATTTAAATCTAAATAAAATAGACGTAGTGTCTTGTCAAATGAGAAGTAGGTATAGATATAAAGTGCATAAGGTCAATGACTAAACATGCAACTTTTTTATTTACAATTTCAATAGTTGATTGCCAAACTCGAATTGTTTACATACCATAGACTATGTACTCTCATCAAACAACCTAAGTAAAACATAGCATAAATGCACGCGTGTATTTGCAATTAAAAATATTATAAAATGATGTTCTTTACAAACCAATATAATGTCTTGTGTTGATTGCTATTTGTGTTATTGTCTCTTTTTATTTTGGCCATGGTTTTGTCTGCTTTTGGATTTCTGCATTTTAATTACCCCCTTGGTATCTCCAACTGTCACCTTTTTTGTTAAGATTAAAAGGGAACAAATAAATGCAACCAAAGTAGCTGAAAGTTGACCTTGATTCGTCCATGTTTTACAAAGAAATATACACGAATACTTAATGGTTCTGTAATGTTGGTTTGAAAGATAAATATGAACTAAAATGGCCTCTTTTATGATCTCAAATTGTCGTTCTTTACAAATATTTTTTTTTCATTTTGTCCCTTTCGGTCTATATCAGGAGTCACATATCATATAAGTTAGAATTTCCTCGATGACGTTTTCAGTCGATCACGTGTACTATTCTGCATATAAGGCTTGTCTGCAATTCGTTTTGCCCCAGAAGGTCACGGTCAATTGAACGTGCTCTGAGAGAACGTAAAAAGTGTATGAATACATCATTACCGGTGATGATGAGATGTTGCTTTCCATAAAGGGATAATGTGTTATACTGCAGATAAAACCATCACGTTTATTAAAGAGCGAGGCGTTAAGTTGATCATATACGTCATATGGAATATCTCTTAAGTATGATGACGAAGTATTACTCACGGTGTTTATCTCAGTATCCCATTCATTGGGGGTATTTATTTTATGTGATACGCTTTTTCTCATATTCATCATAAGCAGTTTTAAGTTATTTTAATCTGGGTTTATCAGGCATGACCGTACTGTCGAAAATTAATGAGATTCCTCATATCTGTCACCAATGGTTCTGTTCAATAGAAATCTTTACTCGATCCATCAACGCATTATCATCCTGCAATGTACTTGTTTAATTTTTTAATCGTGATTAACTGTATATCTATTATTTTAGTCTTGGAATTTGGTTTTTAATATGTTAACAGAATCATTTAAGATATTTTTCCTTTCACCAGCAAGCACGTAAATAACTTAATTGAATGTTTGTTGCAGTTCCACCTGCCAATGACGAAGAGTTACAGATTGTAGGATACACCAGTGGTCAAGTGCTTTATGAGAACAACCTGGCTATGATCGATATATCTTGTAGACAATCTGGAGGTAACCCTGTGGTCAACATGACATTTACTTGTGGATCAAAGACAGGAATGGATATAAATACCGCTACAGAAGCCATACGTAGAATCAGCCTGACAAATGATAGGAATCTGAACGGCCAACAGTGTGACTGTGTGTCCGCTCATATCAATGGCTACATGAGTAGTAAAGGTGTTTCTTTCATTGTGTATTGTGAGTAAAATTTAAATATTAATATAAAAAGAAAATTCAACAACTTCTTAACAACAATATTTATATATGCTCCGATACCATTTTGGCTCAAATATCAAAAGCGGTTCAGGTACTTATATCCATACACATATGATTTTGGGGTTGTTGTTTTTTTCTTGTTACATATTTTCCTGTTGACGTTAACATGTTTTGCTTGACGAACAAAGGTATGAATAAGTTTACTGCAGGTGACGTTATTTTTTTTTTGTCTTTTTCATTCTTTATGTATTATTAAATCGGAATAGAGAAATTTACCTCAAGCAAACTATATTTTATTATCATCATTATAATCATTATCTATAATTTTTTGAGAATGTAATGTCGCGACATTGATGGTCATTATTTTGTGACTTAAATACATTAAGTTTAGAGTGTCAGTGGATATGTTCTAGAATGAACCATTTCCGCATATTTCACATATGTGTCTTAAAAACAGATCATCACCCTTTTGTAAAGAATTTATGTCTTTAAATTTAGCTTTCAAAACTAACATTAAAGTGTGCTGTATAGAGTAAATGTCCGTATTCTTTCTTTAACGGTTCTATTGAGTCACAGAAAAGATAGACAATTTACCACATGTCTACATGAATACTAATAAGCATCGAAATGAGTACTAAACGAACAACTACAAATCACCTTCGAAATTCTCTTGATGCTTCATTATACGATTGTATACTCTTTTTGTATTTGCGTTTTCTCAGATCCACCAAGTACCCCCACCATAAGTACAAGTTCTCCATTTCCTTGGAAAGCACAAGGAGCATACAGTCTAACCTGTAACTCAACCCCAGGGAATCAAGCGGCTACAACGTATTTATGGAAGGAGAGAGGATCGGTGTTACCGATAATATCACAGACATATGAGATAAACCCTCTACAACCGACAGACAACGGGCGAAAACTATACTGTCAAGTCAACAATAACTTCACTCTACATGAGAATGTTGTATTAACTTCAAATGTTACTACAATTCAAGTACAATGTAAGTATTGCACTGGTAATGCTTTACTGATATACTGTACGATGTTTTAATGCAAAACTTATCTAAATCCTCTTTCCTCTGGCCACTCTGTTGGAGAAAGGAGATACAAACATTGAACACGTATTAAAGAATATATAGTTATGTATTTCGCTGTGAAGGTTAGAGCTACTCTGTTTTTCCAGTTTGTCTACCATATAAATACACTATTTGGTTACATATAACTCCCAAATCTTTATAGGAAGCTTGGTAAGAAAACAAAACATCAAAAATAAGTAATGGAAAAAAGATTGAGCGATATATTTATTTTGTGGTTTGAACTGGTACGCTATAATTGTCATCATGTAGTAGAAGTCTGATAATGGCTGATGTAATATATAATCTGGAAACACTTGCGTCTTGATGTCTACTCTTTATATATTTGCATCTTGCAGCATCAGCAACATTCCAAAGAAAGGAGTATTATCTACTAGCGCAGCCTAATATAACAGCCTCCATTGGGATTCCATTCTACTGTAACCCTCCCGTCACAATGTCAGGTGTTAGTTGGATTAACAAGACGGACTTGGACGATAAGCCAGTAGCATCCTCAGAAATGATTTCCTTCTCATTAGTTGATGAGGACATGAACTTGGTTATAGGACAAACTCATGTTGCTGTACGGGGTCAGAAAGCTGTCATGAATATCACATCTGTACAGACTTACCACAGAGGCTACTATGTATTGAGAATACAGAACAGTCCCTCACTTCTCGCTAGCCGGGGAATTGTGCTGGATGTAACAGGTATGTATCATAGTTATACAGTCAAACCTTGTTATATCGAAACAGAAGGGTTATTAAAGTTTCTTTCAACTAAATAGGGCTTTAAACCTGGGTTTTAAAAGTAATAAAGTAATTCTAATTATCAGCATGGAAGTAGGAATCATTTCAATTTAAGGGGGATTTCAATATATCTGTGTTCAAAATAAGTTGTATTATGTTTCACATTCAATGAGACCCTCGTTAAAATGTCAAAGTAAAGTCAGCGAAATAAGAGACCACCTAACAGTACATACCAGCAGGAATCAGGTCATTCAACACTAATTAAGACAATTTCTCCTTCACTAGTCAAACTAATGACAGTCATTCAGCTTGGTGTTTTCAGTAGGAAGGTTTCTATGTGCGGATTAGAAGAGCAATTATCGTATACCTCGTAATATTGCGAAACACCAGAAATTAAATCTATCTCTAAATATGGGTAAAAGTCTTGTCAAATCATTATCAATCCCCGTATTTGTCATACGAATCAAAATCGAAGTCAGTCGAAAACGAAATTTAAAAAAATCATAAATGCAACCTAAACACCTTAATTTTAGGTGGTGTATCTACATGTAAATGATGAATTGAACTTTTAATTCTAGTGCGTCCAGATCCACCACGAAGTCTGACGGTACAATGCAGAGATGGATTCGCACATCTGTCTTGGAGTTTTTCTAATAACCTCGGTTTGGATGTGTCATTTCAAGTACTGTATAAGGAAGAAAACGAGGGGAAGTATACCGTGGTCGAGAAAAACGATACCAACGTGGGGCAAAATTACATCGAACATGTGGAAGTAATGTCGATAAAGCCAAAGGTCATTTACTATTTCAAGGTTGCATCCAAAAATATCAACGGACTCAGCGAGTACACAGACTCAAAGGCTTGTGTCATATTCGGTGAGAAATGCTAAACTTTTGCTCTTTTATTATTTGTGTTCATATATATCCTTAGATCGCAATTTTTGGTCTTAATTCAGTCTCAAAAACAGACATAGCTATGTATTTTTGTATCTCGTTAAACAAATGTTGAGTTCATGCATATTTTATTTTCACAGATGAGGCGCTTGAAGCGTCCTCTACAGGTGCAAGTGTTGGAGGTGTAGCCGGCGGTATTACCGGTGCATTCATTGTGATCATCGCTGTAATGGCTGCAGTTATGGTGGTGAGAGAGAGAAGATATAGAATCGGAAAAGGTAGCACATTATTTTTTCTTTGCCAGACGCCTTTCATCAAATATGCATTTTATGTATTTTCTTTCCAGGATATTCCAAATTCTTTATAATGTAAATTCCCCCGAAAACTATCATAAATATTATATAAGGTATAAAATGACAGATACTACGTTGAAGGTAAATTTCAATCCAATGTATAACAAAGCATGAAGGTTAAGGCTTCCGTTGATGTCCACTTCAGTATGGGAACACTACACTCTTTTATAAATTGATATTTTTGCTACAAAACACTTTTGAAATGTCGATTTTCTGATATCATTGTACTTTTAAATACTACCCGAAGTATAGTATACATATGAATTTGCAATAAACCAACCTATCGATGAACTGAAAGATGTTAACATGGCGAGTCAACTTTTATAAGGGGAAATCAATGTTTTACTGAACTATAACTTGGTTTACAAACCATTCTTGAACTTTTCATCAAGTTATCGCACTTTCAACCTTTATGCATAATTTTCGTAACGTATACTTTTGAAAATTATCAAAACATTTATACAAATTCAACAGTGTATACTTATATCAATATTAAGAATGCTAGTGAAATGAACCCTTTTGATAATTAAAAATCAATATTTGCTTTTGATTACCATACAATTAATATTTTGTAGGTGCAAGGTCGAAGGATAACAAGTAAGTATTTCAATATGAAAAAGTTTTACTTTGTCAGCACCTACTTATATTTTATACGTATGCAGAATCTAATTAAATCGGAGGATCAAATTAGTCAGCATCATAAAATGGATTTGATTTTCATTTGTACGTGTCTGTGAATGAAGTTAACATTTTCATTTTCAGGTCAACATTTGAGAATTATGAAGATATACAATCACCTAACGGATCCAATGGTCAAGGTAATCTTATGTCATTCTTTTGTCAGTACAAATATGTATCACATCATTGCATTTTTATCAATCAAATCAACAGACAATTGTTTAAGATGTGTTGTTACTGAAGCTTTCTATTTTTCTTTTTTAAAGATTAGAATAGAGATGAGTTCTTATATAAAGAAAACATGTATGAATAACATGCATTATGCCGTATGCAAATTATATTCAACTTATGCCTAGAAAAGCACATGTATAAATGTACAATAAGCCGTCTCCCGATTTTATTCAACTTTTGTGGGTCCTATAAAAATACATTTTGAATATCTAATAAACCGTTGGTAGCCCATAT
>JACSZP010019235.1:0-27926 GCA_016161895.1 Pinna nobilis
TGGAGGTCAGATATATCAAAAGATGGTTACATTGAAGAGTCGATAGAGAATAAGCTACTAGTTACACAAAATTTAAATATTTAAAAAAAAAAAAAAAAGTAACGTTAATATAATTTCAGTCTATTACTACCATTTCGCTCTTTGTATTTTCTAGTACCTAGCGAGTCGACATCCACTTCATGTTTTCGTTATTTCTGTTATATAATTGATTTATATTCGGACGAACGCAGTGAGGGAGAATTTAAACTGGATTTCGAATGCAATGCGTTTTTTTTAAAGTGAGTATGGTCAATAGAAAATATAATTCTTGGGGAAAACAAATATAGTCTTCATTTTCATGAGGCATGAATGTCACAAGAAGAAACAGTATGTATTGGATGCTGACCTTGAAGAACGGTAAGACTGGAATATTCCAAATAAGTTATACCAAATATCGGGCAATGGTATTGGTATTTTGTGATTTATCAATGACTGGCAATACACGAGACTCGCTAATTTGGGGAAGATTGTCTTCCTAGATTATTCAACAACAAAAAAAGAAAAAAAGGTTGGTCAAATCATATTCGAATCCAGCTTATGCAATATTGTGCCGCGACTTGTTTATAGTGTAAATGGAGCCGATTGATTAAGGAATTTGGTTATATACATGGGATATGGAGATATCCTGATGATAGCACAGGTAAAAAAACAGTTTGTCAGAGAGAGTAAAAATAGAAAGTCGAACCTTTATATAATGATTAATTTTTAAATGTTCATCAGTTGATGTATTGTTTCCAGAAAAGACAATCATTTAAGGGCTGTCTTTGGAATATTTATCAAATATGATTCCATCTAAGGTCGAAAAGGAGTCAGTCCGTTTGTCGTGGCGAACTTTATTAAGTTCATTTACAATTTGCTGTCGTTTGGATGTAAGTGCTTCTACAACCATGATGCCATCAGGATTTCCGTTGAGTTTCTTTTCGATGTGTACACTGCATTTTTGTCTACTAGTAGCGAACAAATCGGGCAATAATATTGACCCTGTTATTTTTCACTAGTCCCAAAACATGGCAATGTGAAATTGCTTGGAGACTGATCCCCAATCCAAGGGACTTATCACATATCTCCAGTACTTTTGGAAGCGGGTCGAAGGACTTGGTGCTTTGGTCGGCTGGCACTGGTATTTTAAGGAACTTGAAACACGTTCTCCTAGAATATTGTTCTTGGATTTCCAGCTTGTCATCTTGTCTGTATAGTTGACTCTAGTTCATGAATTTTATGTTGCAATTCATTTATTTAAGTTTCTTGAAGCGATATTTTACTTTCAAGAGGTTTGACAATGTCTTTTGTCATGTTTGCGAGTTTATTTTCGATTTTGGGTGCAACAGCCTCAAGCAGTGCGTTTTGTAAAGTATTGGCCACAAGTGTGGCGATTGGTTGTGCAAGAGCCTGGGCTAGATGGTTGGTGAATACGGGGTCTGATACTGCATGATTGAGTGAGTCCATAAAAGTACCATTGCTGGACTGTACTGGTTGGAGGGTGTCTTAGGTCTACCATGCCAGGAGGGTCATAGTGGATATGCCTTTTAGTTAAGGTTGCATCAGTGTCATGTGGGAAATACATATCTCTTGGTAGATGTATTGGCACCCTTGGCAGGTGAAGCTTAAAGCTGAACTAAGAAAGTAAAAAGCTTTTGAACTTTCAATAAAAAAAAATTCCGATCCAGTGTCAAAATTTTATTTTGACATACTCTACTTATCCAGGGACAAATTTTTATTTTGAAACACTCTACTTCTTTTCCCTAGATAGAAGACATATTGGTATTTGTTTCACTGGAAAACGAGTCTTACAGCAGCAGCTATAAAAGGCGGATTAGTGCTGTCAGTCGTCATTCTAATTTGACAATTTTTTATATTCAAAGTTCAAAAACTTTTTAACTTCTTAGCTCAGCTATAATTAATAAGAGCTTGCTCATGTGTAATTTTGGATGTATGGCTGGGGACAGCAGCGATATGAGCTAGCGATTATTGCACGAACGAGGCATTGTTTACCTGGTCAGCCATATTTGTCTCACCTGTATTACATATTGAAACAAATACCGGGTTTCTCAACCCCACCCCCCCAAAAAAAAATTAAATTATGGTTTTGGGAGAAGTTAAAAAAAAGTCAAAAAGAGTATTGGGTCGTGGTGCAGGCTACAAATCGAATTCCGGGAAGATTGAATAAGCTAGTTGAGTATATCTCTATGAAAATATATCAGAAAAAAAAAAAACGATTCTTCCTATCTGGTCATTTTCCTGAACCACCTCCATGCACTCCATGTGACCTCCGATGTTTGCGATCCGTTTCGTAATCTTCCATGTTGACCATAAATGAATAGATTGATGAAAATCCATCGCATGATCTCGGACATGGCGTTTTCTTCCCATTTCCTGTTTCGTGCAGGGGGCCTCCGTGGCCGAGTGGTAAGCGTGTCCGACTTCGAATCGGAGGGTCGGGGTTCGAATCCCGCAACGTCACTCCGCGGTTGTCCATCCCTGTCGTTTGGATGAGACAGTTTAAACCGAGGTCCCGTGTCACAGAAGGTGGTGGCACGTTAAAGAACCCTCCCTGCTCTACGAACAGCAGTGCCGAGCATAGGTACAATTTGTCGCCCTTCACCGGCACATGGTGACGTCTCCACATGAGTGAAATATTCTTGAGTGGATCGTTTAACAACAATACAACAACAATAAATGGTTCGTGCATAGGCTGGCCAATCTTTATCAGACTGGGCAATCTTTATCGGGACATTGCAGCCCTTTCAAGTAGTTTGTTTATCTATACGGCATGTTTTACCTTGAAATGATCTTCTGTCTAGGCTACCAAGACACGACACGTGTTTATGTGTAGGATTGAAAAATTAATATTTGATCCATGGTCATATAACTTATTGTTAGCACCTACGAGACACAGTCTTTAATTAATAACTTAATAAAGTAATTACTTAAGAGACAGAAACGCGTGGTTAGTTAATTTTCTTCAAGTCTTGTGTATCAGAGGTGCGGAACTCTTAGTGTATAGATGCCAAGTGTAACGGCACTTTGTCTCAGTACTAGACATGGATGGTTTAATACTTCAGCATTTGAAGTCAGAAGAGTCAGGTTCAATACATGTACCATGCGCGGATCTAGAGGGGACCGACGGGATCCGGACCCCCCCTTTGGAATTTGCAAAGTATATACCAACATTGGTCAGTAATGTTTGGATTCTCATTTTAACAGGGTTGGGTTTTTCTTTTTTACAAGTCGGACCTCTCCCCCTGAAAAAAATCCTGGATCCGCACATGAATACCTCCACTCCAGTTGTACTCAGAAAACAAGCAGAGCGTTACAAACTATGAAACAAAACGGAGCAAGATTATTTTTTGAAAGAAAAATAAATTGTCATGCTAACTTCGACATCAAAATCTCCATCCACAAGATATATATCTTTAGATAAAAGTACAGACGGAGCCATCTGTTCTGTTGGGGCCTCCGTGGCCGAATGGTTAGCGTGTTCGACTGCAAATCGAAAGATCCAGGTTCGAGCCGCGTAGCGCCACTCCGCGGTTGGCCGTCCCTGTCTTTCGGACGAGACAGTAAAAACCGAGATCCCGTGTCACAGTAGGTGTTGGCATGTAAAGGAACTATCCCTGCTCTACGGCCAGCAGTGCCGAGCATAGGCAAAATTTGTAGCCCTTTACCGACACACGGTGGCGCCGGTCTCCATATGAGTGAAATATTCTTGAGTGGGACGTTAAACAACAATCTCATACCATACCATATGTTCTATTCTGATTTCCCTCCTGATAAAGGAGAACCTCACTAGAGTATCAACATATGAATCCCAACTACCACAGTTCTTGTGTAGAATTTTTTGGTAAATCCCAGTCACCACTTTTGCTATCACGACGTATGTATATATTATATATATTACACAGTTCTTGTATGTTTCAACAAAGTAACCTTGTAGCGCAACGATCAGTGTTTCACTTGACTATATAAGCCTTAGTCACAACCTGTCGTACGTGTTTGGCGATCGTGCGTGTTCTGCCATTTTTGGCTGCCGTAAGTGATCGTAGGGTACCGTGGATAACTCACTAGCATCTGTAAGAGAACCGTAAGTGTAACGTACGAGTCTTATGGACTTTGTAAGCGATCACTCCACGTGAAACGTGCGATTCCCGTGGCGACCGTACTTGTGCCTTACGAATTGTCTGGCAGCCATTGCACGATCAACGGGCGCGTCGTGAGTCACTTGCAAGAACACCGCCCTGTCGCCTACGGTTGTCGCACGGAAGATGCACGGTTTGGAGCCTTGATCACTCATCAATCAAACTTCATATGAAATATGCCTGCGCAAATACAGCTCCATCTTCTTGAACTACAGCTAGGAGAGGAAGAGGACCGTGATGTTTCTTATTATCAATTATCACGATAAAATTGGCTTATCGACTTTGAGCGATTTTCTCGATGATTTTCTCATTTCTTTTTCCAGTCATGCCGATGATGTTCTTCTCATAAATACAAAACCGAAATAAAGGTTTGCTCCTGTGTGTTTTGCTCGCTGGGCGATTATGAAGTAGATCTACAGGACGCACGATGACCACAATTTCGAAGCACTTTCATCGTGCGTTCAAATTACTCTGTACGCGGCAAATACGGCCGACTTGCAGGCACCATACGTTAAACGAAAGGCACACGTGAGACCCCTTGCGATCTTTTCACCTAGGCTTTCTTCCCCGCGAACACTTCTTGTCACATATTTAGGCGAACTTTCCTTTGTTCTTTATATGGTATATCTGCTTATACCTTTATTTTTATTATATCATATGTGATAATACGTGCTCCGTCCATGTAATAATAAGAGCTCCGCCTATTTCAGACTCGCTCGTGGGAATCAGAATAATTTGGGCACGAACACTTTCTAGCTCTTGATAATGTAGTACGAAATGTTCTATAGTTCTCGAATCTTTTCCACATAACTTACAAGTTGTGTCTACTATGTTCTGGTTAAAAGCTGCTTTGTTGGACTGTAGAATGTATGCCCCAGACGTTATTTTCAGTTTAACAGAGGATCTTTCAATATCACGTGTATAACTAGTGTTCACTGACGCTATAAGACGATGAGGTTTTCCTGGTTGAAAGCACTTTATACACAGGTTTTCCAGTCATTCTTAATAGCTTACTCCAGTCAGAGACGTACATGTATATGCTCCAGTCAAGATCTGCTTTTTCCAGTAAGAGTTGATCTTGTTTTTAACTTCTCTTCTCCATTGGTCTATGTCGATCATATCTCGTAAAGTGCTAGAATTTTCTTATTTTTAGCGAACCAGCTGTATTTAGTTGCTTCTGGGAGTGAAAACCTTCTGCTTAAAAGCCCATACTCTGTTGACTTTCTGGAACGGCACCCATAATATCCAAACAGAGAATGGACCTTTATATTAATTTCAGCCTCTAGTGGAATAAAGCCAGTAATCGAATAAACAGTAGTCTGCTCTTTTTGTGATATGGTATGGTATTGTTGTTTAACGTCCCACTCAAGAATCTTTCACTCACATGGAGACGTCACCGTGTGTGACGGTGAAGGGCTACACATTTTGCCCATGCTTGGCACTGTTCAGCAGGGAGGATTCTTTAACGTGCCAACACCCACTGTGACATGGGATCTTGGTTTTTTTTTTTACTGTCCCATCCGAAAGACGGGGACGGCCAACCGCGGAGTTGCACTACGCGGCTCGAACCCGGATCTTTCAATTTGCAGTCGAACACGCTAACCACTCGGCCATGGAGGCCTCCGCTCTTTTGATGTACTATTTTTGTTTGCTGAAGATGATATATTTCTCTTTTACTGAAATCTAAAGCTATATTACTCATGACCTGTAAGCAGAGACGTATATAACACATATGTCACGGTTATATACGTCTCTGCTGTAAGTCATATGGATCATGTCCGCTATCAAGGCTATATCATCCGCACATGTTGGAAAACCTATACACACGTAGGTTTCTTCCGTAACATCATGACTCCGATGTTAGCGCCTTCGACTTTTAGTCATGGGGTCGTGCGTTCCGATACATGCGGCAAATTTCACGTGATTCCCAATATAGGCCTTCTGCAGGCGCGTCGGAAGCATTTTAAGATTGGGGCGGCGAAATGAGCGGGGGAGGTTGGGAGGGGTGTGCCCCTCCCGATAAAAATAAATGTAATTTTAAACTTTAATACATGCAAAATTATGCCTCTAAAATTGAATGATCGTCAATAGTATCAATGATGTAATCACCAACTTGTTTATTATCCAGTCAACTTTGAGATAAATGAAGAATGAAAACAAACAACTTTGAATTATGAAACAGTTTACATAAGTACAGTTTACATAAGTGCATGTAGTCTAACTGCACGAATGATCTATTCACTTATCAGAAAAATGAGTTTCATGCCTGTCTGATCCAGATTTGTCAACCTTGCAAAATTTCCCAATGGGCCCGGAGATTTTTCATTATCATGGGGGAGACTCTATTAATATATTTCACAACGAATTGATAAAAAAAACAAGTTTTCTACGGGGGAGATATGTTTTTTTCTCTTAGGAAATTATCAAAATTTTACATAAAAAATAGGGAGTCTCCTGATTTACGGGGGAGACTCGGTAAGTATGCTGATCCACTGACTTAAGATTGCCGTTCAAGTTTGGTGCCGCCCCAGATAGGCAGATCGCCGTTTTAGTTTCCATCCCAAAAAAGAACACCGATCGCCGTTTTAGATGCCACCCCAAAGAACACAGGTCGTCGTTTTAGTTGCCGCCCAAAGAACACAAGTCGCCGTTTTAGTTGCCTACCCAAAGAGCACAGGTCGCCGTTTTAATTGCCGCCCAAATAACACAGATCGCCGTTTTAGTTGCTACCCCAAAGAACACAGGTCGCCGTTTTATAGTTGCCGCCCCAAAGAAGTCAGATATAAAGATGTGCAAGACATAAGCTTCCCAGACTCTTGTTCCAGCGAGCTAAAAAAAGAAAGAAACCAAAGAAAACACAATTAGGCAAAACGGACAACTATTCCTAGTCATGCGCCGATCTAGATGGGGGGCGGGAGATCCGGACCCCCCCCCCCCCTAGAATTTGTAAAATATATACCAATATTGGTTAATTATGCTTAAATTCACATATTCACAGGATAGGGTTTTCCTTTTTACAAGTTGGACCCTTTGAAAATATCGACCCCCCCCCCGGAAAAAAATCCTGGGTCTGCACATGCTAGTGGTTAGCGTGTTCAACTTCTGATGTGGGGTCCGAGCCACACTGCAGTTGGCTGTCCGTCTTTCTGTTGAGACAGTAAAAACTTAGGTCAAGTGACACAGTACGCGTCATTATGTTAAAGAACCCTCCCTGCTCCTAGGCCATAAGTGCTATTATGTCACCCTTCATCGGCACATAGTGACATCTCCATATAAGTGAAAATTTCTTGAGAGGGACATTAAACAACAGTTTAACAAACTACATATAACCAAAATTAAGCAAACAAGAGCATTTGATATGAAATTGATTTTAATTCAACACTTTACATGATAAAACTTCAAAATTGAATAACATGCTTAAATATGATAGTGTGAACGACAGGATAGCAAATCTAAAAACGTGAATATATATAACAAACAAATATACTCTCAAGAATAAACCTCTTTTATACTTCAAACAAAAACCAGCTCATCCCTAATAAGGAAGCATATTCAATAAGGCATACCATGTTTCTGAGGACGGATACATGAAAGTAAATGGATCTGATACTGTAGATCCAGAAATTTTCGCGGAATCTTATTTTGGCGAATTGGTAGTCATGTTCATGTAATTATTCGCGACACTATATTTTCGCGCATGTATATGTTAAATATAAATGTTATGTTGTATGGAGCATGTTAATCTAAATAAGAATATTTAGCAAGAACTTTATTTTCGCAAGTAAGTGATCTCGCGTAATAACACGAAAATAAAATTCTCGCGAATAAAACTGGATTTACAGTAATCAGTAAATCTTATATAAAATGTGCATTTTCCCCCATTTTTTCAGCACTGGAAAGGAAAAAGAATATTGAACTTTACAAGCAAGAATAGCCATTTACTCTTAATGCGGTTTTAATTGTGAGCATTTTGATTTTGTGTTAGGCCCCATTTCCGAAAGTACAAATTCACAAAATTGAGTGTTTCACAAAAATATCCTAATTTGGCATAAACATGTACCATACAACATATGGCTATAACCTTTACACTCATATTCGTAAAAAAAGCTGTCCCGCAAATGCAGACCTGCCAACCTTGAAAAATTTCTATAGAGGAGATTTTTCAATTTTGTGGGGTAGACTCTAACTTTTGCTAGGAACTAATTGGAAAATTAAAGTCTTTGCTGGAGGAGACATTTAAAATGTATTTTTTTCATAAAAAATTATCACAATTTTACATGAAAAATCAAGAATTTCCCGTGGGGAGACTTGACAAGTATGCAAATAAATGTAATACCCTTTACGGCTGTCTCATTGAAATGAAGTTTTGCATAAATTTTTGGATTTTCAGTGACTGAAAAATATAGCGGCTTGAAGACTTATCGTTTGATCTTTTGAATATCCCATGGTGCACCATAAGAAATAATCTGGATCAAACCAAACTTGTAACAAAATCTGAGAAATCTCTTATAATTGCAACAATTTGCAGTTCACAATTTTTTTAATTTGCTGGCCCATTTAGTTTCATAACCCCATTAATCAGAAAAAAACATAATTTGGTCATTACACATGTATCATGAAGATCTTGAAAGCCAGCATGGCAAATAATATACTTAACCCAGTTTTATATACTTAATCCAGTTTTTAAAAAAGATTGATTTTACTTCTGCGCAGGTGCACAAGGACTGCTGTTGTTGTTGTATTGTTGTTTAACGTCCTACTCAAGAATATTTCACTCATATGGAGACGTCAACATGTGCCGATGATAGGCAACAAATTTTGCCTATGCTTGGCACTTATGGCCGTTGAGCAGGGAGGGTTCTTTAATGTGCCAACATCTACTGTGACATGGGACCTCCATCTCCACTATCTCGTCTGAAAGACAAGGACAGTCAACCGTGGGGTGTCGCTGCGCAGATTCAAACTCAAGATCATTCAATTTGAAGTTGCATGAACATGCTAATCACTCGGCCACTGAGGCCCTGCACAAGGACTCTAATATCAGAAAATAATATTCTTGTTTGGTATGCTAATTGTAAGATCTATCCTCGTGAATTGGTCGTCCTGTGGATAAAAACAAACTCTTAAGATCCATGAAAATACCGTACTCTTCTACAAAAACATCATAATTAACAGTATTGCTGACAATTTATGATTAAAGGTGACCCTGCGGTGGTAAATAATGAAAATTGTGACATGTTTGTGAAATTGCGTACCCACAAAAAATCAAGATCTACGTATACAATTAATATCAAGTCAGAGTTTAATGTGAAACAAATGGTGTACAGTTTTTTTGAGGCTCAAGAAAATAATAACTTTCAAAAAATTCCAGATTTGCGAAATCAATCACTTTTTAACGTATACAACAAGTATATGCTTCTTTGAAATTCTGATGACTAAATGAATTAAATTCCTTTCCCCGGCTGTCATGGTATGTTCACAGTGCCTTTTATATCGTCATAGTAACCACCAGCAGAAATTCCACGAATATATATATATATCGTGTACCCTGCGTAATCGTCTATGTGGGGAGGAAATCCAAACCTCAACTCTGTATTTGAAGTCTCTTGCCACTGTAAAACCTCTCCCCCACCTTCCGCTAGTCCGGCCGACACCTCGTATCTCAAAGGATGGTCCGAAAAGAATATATTATCCCAGTTGACATCAATTTGTTTTGCTGTAGCATCCCATGTTACTGTGGGATTGAGAATTGCTGAAATAAAAAAAAGGTACATGAAAATAGTTATAATTACAGATATGTAGCATCTACTGGTATGAGGGCAGATATCAATGCCACATGGACATTATTTATAGGTTATTGATTGAATATGGAGGTATATAAGCCCGCTCAAGGTCTACACAGTAAGCAGGACCGAGCTTAATGCAAGGTCCTGTTTACTGTGTAGACCAAGGGCAGACTTGTACCTCCACATTCAGTCTATAACCTTTTTATTACACCTTCAAATATCTATTATCAATTTCTTCCTTTTAAAATTGATTAGTTCACAAACTTAAAGTGAAAAGAAAACAGCGGAGTATAAGCGTAATGTCCGTCATATTGGTTTACCTAAATGATGTCAGCGGGCATTTATGGCTGAGATTGAAATAGCCTTTAGTGAACAAGAGTGACTTGAAGAACATGATACGCCCGTCGCTAATATTGTCGTAACAACTTGATATTATGATATGCACATCTTCATATGATATCAATAACAAATGGCAAATTGCTAAACATTGTGTCAAAAACTGTGGGACTAGTTGCGACCACAAGAAAATGTAACACAATATTAAGAGGAAAGTAGGTGCTGACGGTCCGTAACTCTATTTCTGTGAAAAGTTGAAAAGTTACATAAAAAAACCCTTAATATATGTTAAACACCACTGCATCTTGTGATACTATAAAAAATCTGAAAGGAAATGAGGCAAAAATAACAAAGTTCTAGCATTTTGAATAAAATTCCACTACTTTGAAATTAAAGGGGCATAACTCTGCCAAATATTGTCAGAATGGCCGTATTTTCGCACCCCTGAGAACGGTTCAGACAATGATGTATCCCACGAAGTTTGGCGAAAATCCGGCCATAATTCTTTGTGTTATTGCCAAAAATGTCCAGACGGACGGGTGGACAACGCCATACCATAATACAACCCTTCTTCGACGGGGGTATAATAAAAATAGGCTGAATTTCTGTGGTCTTTGCTGGTCTGAATAGTGAGGTGTACATTATCTATCATTCTTGGGGCCTCCGTGGCCAAGTGGTTAGCGTGTTCGATTTCGAATCGGAGGGTCCGGGGTTTGAATCCGCGTAGCGCCACTGTGCGGTTAGCCGTCTCTGTCTTTCGGATGAGACAGTAAAAACCGATGTCCCGCGTCACAGTAGGTGTTGGCACGTTAAAGAACCCTCCCTGCTCTACGGCCATAAGTGCCGAGCATAGGCATAATTTGACGCTCTTCATCGGCACAGGGTGACGTCTCCATATGAGTGAAATATTCTTGAGCGGGACGTTAAACAACAATACGACAACAATCTATCATTCTTACTTTTCTTACTATGGAAAAAAACTCCAAGCAAAATAAATTATGAATTGTGCTATTTTTCAACTGGCCATGCAATTATACATATTTTCTGAATGTTTTGAATGGTGTAAATAAAATAAAATTTAATACACTCAATATCTACTATTTTTCGATGAAAACAATTTAAATCACATATTGCCAAGCAGAAAAATATGTTTCTAACCCTCATACTTAGTGCCTGAGCTAAATACATGTATTCATCTTTTTTTTCTTTCATTTTAAAATTAAAATTGTTAGTCATCAATAAATGGCACAAATATAGGATGGGATCTCTTTTTCATGATAATTTCTCTGTTATAATAAGTAAGTTTTGTATGTGATTTTCTTTGTTCAGTTCACTCTTTTTTATGATAGTTTTCTCCATTATAATAACTATGTGTGTGTGTGTAATGAAACTTCAACAACATTGGAACTTAGCTATTAAGATCATACAAGAGACTGGCTACAACAGGTCTGATTAGTGAGGTGGTCCCCTAAGTACAGTGGAACCTCACTATTAAGACCACCTAAATGACTGGCTAACATTGGTCTGATTAGTGAGGTGGTCCCCTAAGTACAGTGGAACCTTGCTATTCATACCACTTAAGTGTCTGACTAAAACTGGTCTGATTAGGAGGTGATCTCTTAAATGAGGTAAAAATAGCATTAAATATTGATAAATAGACTGAAATTTTATGGTCTTTGCTAGTCTGATTAGTGGGGTGGTCTCCTAAGTGAGGTGGTCTTTATGCAAGGTTCCACTGTTTAAAGTTATGTATAACTATATCTAGTCTGTTCATAAAGCGATAAAGTAGTAAGCTGAAAAAATTGAGCCACAAACAAACAGAAATTCCATACACTTCAATTAAGATTTCTTTCAGTCTTTTTGAGAGAGGCTTAATATTTCTCCCACACTCGGCCATGAAAGACAATTTTTACTGGTGAAAAGATAGGGAAAGACAGCTTGCACATTCTAGGACTTCACATATAGGAATTTAATGGCTTAATGTTATGCCAAGTTCCGTGTGTACATATACTAGATAGTCATGGAAGTGTGTGTGTGTGTGTGGAGAGGGGGGGGGGGGAATAAAACATCCAAGTGTTGAGTTGAAAAGGAAATCTAAACCCTCATAGTAAGAATCTGAAAGTCCAATCCTTGGGATACTCTTGGACAAACAGATTCTTAGCACTCAGTTTGATATTTCCCTGTCCATTCATCACACCCATGTAAGATTCTATTAATCTACTTTGAAAAACTCACTCAAGAATATTTCATATATATGGAGATGTCACCGTGTGCCGGTGAAGTGTGCAAATTTTGCCTGTGCTCGGCACTGCTGGCCGCAGAGCAGGGAGGATTCTTTAACATGCCAACATCTACTGTGACGCGGGACCTCAGTTTTTACTGTCTTATCCGAAAGACAGGGACGGCCAACTTCTGCGGGAACCCTTTGATTGGAAGTCGAACATGCTAACCACTCGGCCACAGAGGCCCCTTGTTTGGACTTAAAGTTCATATAGCTATATAGGTAGTCTGTACTGGATAACGCAGGACAAGAATATTAACTTAGAAATGTTTTATCATGTTAATGTTTAATATCCCCATGCAGACTTGCCAATTTTGACAAATTTCAATGGGGGAGATTTTTCAATGGCATGGGGGACGACTCTAAATCTTTATTAGGAATTTACAGGAAACAAGTATCAACATATGAAGCAACCATACAGAATTTGTATAAACCTTATTTCTTTAGAATTAGTGCCCAGGGGCTAGCACCATAAAACACACAAATTTACTTCAGTCTGGGAATTTTCTCCACTCCAGCTAATCCTAAACTTTGATTGGCAAAGAACCAGGAGTTGAGAAAATTCTCAAACTGCAGTAAATTCATAATTTCTATGATGTCCAGCTCAGGTGAGTTATGATGAGCAAACAGTAGACACACAGTATAGTTCATTTTATTTACAAGACTGTTACCTCGGTTTTTACTGTCTCCTGAAGACAGTGACAGCCAACCGTGATGTGGCTTGGGTTTCTAAGAAAAAATCAACCCTGTTAGTATAAGCATCTTAGCATCATTGACCAATACATGTACTTGTACAGTAGAGCCTCATTAATCTGGATGCCAATTATCCGGACAAAATATGCTGGGAACAGAATTTTTATGCACTATTTTGTATCATTAATCCGGATTTTCAGGTTCTGGATCCGGACAGTCAATTTTTACAACAAACATTCACTTTGCATTGCATTTTGTCCCAATAATCCGGACGGGGAATGACAGACCAGTCAACCAAATTTCGAAACCACCATGCATAAATTGTTAAGAAAACACAATCTCTGTACAAGTAATAATCACCTATGGTCAATAAACAAAAATTGATAATTGGATAAATGTTGTGATGTGTCAAACAAGGTTTATACTAATTTATCCAACTTTTGATGATTTATCATATTATAGGTATAAGTCAATAGGTTATTATCTACATGTCTGACTGACTTGAAAAAATAATTAAGATAGGAAAAACACAAATGAAATACTAACTGCCATGTTTTACTCAAAACGTAATATCAGAGTGCCAAGTCTGGCATTTGAGTTTTATTTTTTTTCAACCTTTCCTGCATTTTTAAACTTTGTTGTTTTAAGAAAGTTTAAAGTAGCTTTGCTATCAAATTCCATAGATTTATCACAAATAATATTGTTGCTTTCTACTCATTAGTAAATGTTAATTTTTGTACATGTATTGTAAAAATTGTTTTATTTAAGGCTAGTTTGAAACAGGGTCATGTACAAAATTTCAGCATTTTAAAGGTACGCGTACGGTTCAATTATCCGGATGCTTCAATAATCCAGACGATTTGCCTGGGAACGCAGGTGTCCGGATTAATGAGTCTCAACTGTATACACTTTGCTCATTCCAGGGGGTCGGAACCCCCTCCTCTCTAGATCCACGCATGAGGTAGCAGCTTTCTCAAGATTTAACACTAATGCAGTATTGACTGTGCATTGAACCTAGCAATTCATATGTCATACAAATATCATTCTGCTCATTACACCAAAGTTTTTCACACTTCTTAGTATATTTATACTTCATTTTCTCATTACATCATTATCAGTATCCCCTTTTTAAGGATTAATTATTGTCAAGTGCGATTCACAATATGGCAGGTGGTCTCTCATGCAAGTAGTGACTCACCAGTGGACTATCAAGTTGAGTGATTTTGTTGTTGTTTAACGTCCCACTCAAGAATCTTCCACTTATATCGACATGTCACCACATGCCGGTGATGTGTGACAAATTTTGCCTATGCTCGGCACTAATGGCCGTAGAGCAGTCAGGGTTCTTTAATTGTGCCAACACATATTGTGACACGAGACCTCAATTTTTACTGTCTCATCCAACTGCAGCATTAGGTGGAGATTGAACCCATGACCTTATCAGAAGAGGAACCCATTTTCGGATGAGACAGTAAAAATCGAGGTCCCGTGTACGGTAGGTGTTTCCACGTAAAGAGCCCTCCCTGCTCTACAGTCAGCAGTGCCGTGCACAGGCAAACTTTGTCACCCTTCACCAGCATACCCTGGACATCTTTAACATACCAACACCTACTGTGACACAGGACCTCGGATTTTACTATCTACATCCAAAAGACGGGGATGGCCAACCGTGGAGTGGTACTACGCCGCTCAAACCCAGATCTTTCGATTCGCAGTCGAACACACTAACCACTCGGCCACGGAGGCCCCAAGTTTCACCTGAGTGACAAGGGTATAAATCACTATGCATTTCTTTTAGAAAATGCACTTGTTGGTTGGTTGGTTGTATTGTTGCTTGACGTCCCACTAAAAAATCTTTCACCTACATGGAGACGTCACCGTGTGCCAGTGAAGGGCAACCATTTTTGCCTATGATTGGCACTTATTTCCATAGAGCAGGGAGGGTTCTTTAATATGCCGACACCTACTGTGCCACGAGACTTCGTTTTTTTCTGTCTCATATGTAAGACAAGGATGGCAAACCGCACTGTGGCTCGGGCTCGACCACCAGACCTCAGGGTCAGAAGTTGAACTTTCTAACCACTAGGTCTAGTTGTTTGACATGCAAATGACATTGTAAGCTTACTATTATGATTTATCATTTTGGAATTTTTCAATCTTTTCTTGTTCTCTCTTTATCTTTCTCTCTCTCTCTTCCTCTCTCTCTCTCAATACTTACTATTTGACTTCATCGGTTTTTCTTGGAACACAGTAAAATTGGAGTATACTGGATCACTTTTACCGTTGAGCTTATTTATAGCTTGTATTTGCACTTCTTGCAGCCCCGCTGTTAGTTCTAATTTCTGTGGGTTCACATACTTGACGACTTGTTCATCGGCAAAATCCACACAAGATGTAAAGTCATCTGTAGAATTTGGTAGGTCGATTTGTAACTGGAAAATACAAAGAAAACTAGATGTGCTGGAGTGATATAAATATAAACAGTCATATCTTGAAAACTTGAATGTCGTTCTCTCGTAGTTCTCGACCTCTCGAAGTAAAGCTATGGTCCCAGTTTTTGTCCTTAATAAATCAAGCAAATTTATTCTCGATCTTTCGAATGTTGTCGTCGAAATTTTCGCTCTGGAATAAATCTCACAGTTCAAAGCTTAAAATACCTGTGGAATATCATGTCAATCTTTTGAAATGTGAATTTTTGGCAGACATTGTAATTATCGTGCGTTTATTGACGATAGTGCTAAAGTATTTCAGAATATTTACCTTAATGATGAGTGATAAGAGTGTCCGGCATAGGGGTTAATAAGAGGGGGGGGGGGGTTCGGCTAAATAACGTTCAGCTGGTGAGATATTGAGCTCTAAGCCCCGAGCATTTCGAGATTCAACTGTATATTATTATAACACTAACTTGTTCCAAAGAGCCAAATCATATCGAGTTGGGAGGTCAATAAGAAGTGATACAGCCCTTAAGATCAAGTTAGTGTTATAATGATAAATTTATTATAAACCCATCCATAATATAGAAAAAATAACAAACTAATTTAGTTTCGACAAATTTTTTGAACAGGAACTATTTATCAACACTCATAAAGTTGTTAACAAGAAAGTAATTCAGTCACAAAATTGTCACCTCCAATGTAAAGTAGAATCGTGTGAAAAATATTTACTGTCAAATGGAATTACGTTCATTTATGATGGTAACTTCTGGTGTTGTCACCATGGGGAAAGTATTCATACTTTGTTTACTATGTCATCAGTTTTAGAGAGGGGTAATATGGATTCAGAAATCCAGTGTGGTGATTCAGAAAGTTGGATCACACTGTGATATCATCAGTATAAAAACTCGGAATATTATTAGGTATATAACAAGAGCCTCTCTGAGGCACATCATATGCCCGTTACAAGTTTTGTTACAGGGAAAATGACAAAAAATGTAAACAATGAATTTGTGTGCTATGGACAAAGGAAAAAATTAATTTTTAACAAAGGGCAATAACTCTGTAAAAACTGCAGCTAGAGTTACAGCTCTTGAAAACTACACTGCTCCTTGTGATGGTCTTGATGTGTATGAAGTTTCATGAATCTATCATGTACGGTTTCAGAGTTATGCTCCAGACAAAAAACTTAACGGACAGATGGACAACACCATACCATAGTACGTCCCGTCATTTGACAGGGGTATTACAAAAATGCCTCCAGTTGTGTTGTTGTTGAATGTCCCACTCAGGAATATATGGAGTCCAGGGGGACATCACCAATGCCAGTGAAGTGGGACTTATTTGGCCTGTGCTCAACACTGATGACCATTGAGTGGAGAGGGCTCTTTAACGTGTGTCGAAACCTACCGTAATACAGTTCCTCAGTTCTTACTATGTCATCGGAAAGATAAGGACAGGCAACCTCAAAGCAGGGTGGATTGGAATCCACAATCTTACGTTGGAAGAGTAACACACTAAGTGTCACTTTATAGGCCTATGAATAAACAACCTAAACATGTCGTTGTATTGCGGGACTTGGTAACTAAAAATAAAATGTTTGGTCCGAATATCTAATGTCGGTGTTGGAAGCTGTAAATTCTGTTATATCGATGGTAAACAACATTACGTATGTTTGTTTTTAGGGAAATCCTGTCGGTAGGTGAAAATATCGGATTAATGAAATTTGTTATGAAGCGGTCTTGTTGTATTCTACATGAATTTATAATCAAATTCGCACATTCTTAGAGTAGCATTCTGAGTGGATATCAGTCTTATTAGCATTAAGCTGAATTAGCGCAATTGTCAAGTAAAATTTTTTTTTTAGATCTATTTCCTGATATATACTATCGCTTTCCATATGTACTTAAAAAATCAGCCCAGTACAGGTAAGATTATCAGGTAACTATGAAACAGACTATACACCTGTACACGGGTGAGGTGACAATTCTGACTGACTAAATATAAGTACAATGGAACCTTGCCTAAAGAACACCTCACTAAGGAGAACACCTCAAAAGACCATAAGAATTTGTCAAACACTATCAATGCCTATTTCAACCTTACATAGGAGACCACCTCACTAATCAGACCAATTTTTAGCCAGTCGCTTAGGTGGTCTTAGTAGTGGGGTTCCACTGTACTAAGGAGACCACCTCAATAATCAGACCAATTTTAGCCAGTCACTTGGGTGGTCTGAATAGCAAGGTTCTGCTGTACTTTGGAGACCACCTCACTAATCAGACCAATTTAAGCCAGTCACTTTGGTGGTCTGAATAGCGAGGTTCTGCTTTACTTTGGAGACCAACTCACTAATTAGAACAATTTTAGCCAGTCACTTGGGTGGTCTTAATTGTAAGGTTCTGCTATACTTTTGAGACCACCTCACTAATCAGACCAGTTTTAGCCAGTCACTTGGTCGGCCTTATAGCAAGGTTCCACTGTACTTAGGAGACCACCTCACTAATCAGACCAGTTTTAGCCAGTCACTTGGTTGGCCTTATAGCAAGGTACCACTGTACTTAGGAGACCAACTCACTAATCAGACCAGTTTTAGCCAGTCACTTGGGTGGCCTTAATAGCAAGGTTCCACTGTATTACATTATTCTAGGAAAGTTCACCGCGCTCACAACACAGATCAGCCTATTGTGACATATGGCACCTCTGTTTTTACTGTCTCATCCATAAGACAGGCACAGCATGGCTCGGATATTTGTAATCTTGTTCCCTATTATGTCATTGGTAATTACAATTGTTTAATTAACATTCAATTAGATGTTGTTGTTGTTTAATGTCTCACTCAAGAATATTTCACTCATATGGAAACGTCAATGTGTGCCGGTGAGTGTGGCAAATTTTGCCTGTGCTTGGCACTTGTGGCCATAGAATAGGGAGAGTTCTTCAACATGCCACAACCTAATGTGACATGGGACCTTATTTTTTTATGGTCTCATCCTAAAGACAGGGATGGCCAGTCGCAGCGTGGTGCTGGCCAGATTTGAGACCCGGACCCTTTGATTTGAAGTCGAACACATTAACCACTTGGCCACAGGAGCCCCAAAAATTCATTTAGAACAGTTGGAGTTTTACATATACATACATGTTGATGTGCCACATCCCTGCCACAGGGCTGCCTGATGGCCTAGTGGTTAGCGTGTTCAGTTTTGAATCATAAGATCCAGGGCTCAAGCCCAAGCCACGTCACAGTGGGCCATCCCTGTCTTTTAAATGAGACAGTATAAACCAAGGTCTCATGTTACAGTAGGTATTGGCATGTAAAAAAAACCCTCCCTAATCTAATGCCACAAGTGCCAAGCATACGCAAAATTTGTTGCCCTTCACTGGCACATAGTGACGTCTCCATATAAGTTAAAGATACTTGAGTGGGACATTAAACAACAATACCACCACCCCCATCCTTGCCACAGTTAAGTCTGATGATGTATGATATGCACACTTGAATCTTTGGGCAAGTGACATTTTTTTTTAATATCATGGGCCTAGGTTCTTTATCTTTGTAAAATGAGCAGGTGATTTTTTTAATTTGTTGCATGGCACTCATTCACTCACATTACAGAATTCAGAAGGTAAATAGAAGGGTAAAAGCTATCACTAAAGCATGAGAAAAATAAAAGATTTCATTTTCACTTACGTGATAAAGAGCGATTCCATAATTATCTATGAACCCAGACCAGAACAAACGAACGGTGTCATTAACGCTTTGATAATGTGCGAGCGGTGAGTACTCAGTCTCCGACAGGCCGACATGGGTAATCTGGGCCTCTGATGCGTTTGGCGTCAACATGGATATTCTTATTCCGTCTGAGCTCTTCTCTGTTGTCAAGCCCGCTTTGTTTGTGCATCGTATAGTGTTATAAATAGTTTGGGAGTCTGTATCAGCAAAACTGATATCTAGCTGTCCTGACCTGATATCTACTGATATCTCCTGGAAATTCTTCAGCTCTGTGCCTCCAGGAGAAAAACCTTTTAAAAAGAAAAACCATTATAATTATTGTAGAAAATGAGCCCTTTACCACTGCCAGACAAAATTCCCTTACTGGCTAGAGACAAAATCCCTGACTGACCATCAAGAGACAAAAATCCTTTATCGACCATTGAGACAACATCCCTTACTGGCCATCGAGACAAAAAATCTCTTAGGTCACAGAGGGACAAAAATTCTGTACTGGTCACTGAGAGACAAAAATCTGTCACTGGTCACTGAAAGACAAAGATCTGACACTGCTCACCAAGAGACAGAAATCCAGTGATGCTCACCGAGAGACAAATATCCCTTATTGCTCACTGAGAGACAAAAATCCCTTACTGCTCACTGAGAGACAAAAATCCCTTACTGGTCACTGAGACAAAAATCTCTTACTAGCCAAAGAGAAAAATTCCCTTCCTGGTCACCAAGAGACAAAAATCCTCTACTGCTCACCGAGAGACAAAAATCCCTTACCGGTCAGTGAGAGACTTAAATCCCTTACCGGTCACTGAGACAAGAACTCCAAAGACTGGCCAAAGAGAAAAAATCCCTTACAGGCCATTGAAAGACAAAAATCCCTTACTGGTCACCAAGAGACAAAAACTCATTACTGGTCACAAAGAGACCAATTCCCTTACTGGTTACCGAGAGACAAAAATCTGCTAGTGTTCACTGAGAGACAAAAATTCCATACTGGTCATGCACCAAGGGACAAAAATTTCTTTCTGGTCCCTTAGAGTCAAAAATTTGTTATTGGTCACTGAGATAAACAGTCATTGATATTTAAACTCACATTAAAAATAATCAGTTTTGAGCTCAATTTCTACAATAGTTACAAAAATGAAGAAAAAAAACAACACAACTAGAACTGTCCTAACGAAACTTATACCCCAAGTGGCAGCAATTATGGTGAATAAACCATTTCAAGGGATGGAGTCCAATGACCTTGACCTTTGGACCCCAAAATCAATAGGGATCCTCCTTGAATCATGGGCAACCAATGTGTGAAGTATCAACATTGTAGACCCACAGGTACTTGAGTTATGGTGGGGTAACCATTTTCAAGGAACAGAGCCATGTGACCTTCACCTTGACTTTTGACCTCAAAATCAATGGGATCCTCCTTGAATCATGTGCAACCCACATGTGATGTATCAACATTGTAGACCCACAGGTACATGAGTTATGGTGCGGAAATAAATGGACAGACAGATGGATGGACAGACAGACATAGTGAATCCAGTATACCCCCATACAACTTTGTTGATGAGGGGAGGGGGAGGGATGTGTGTGTATAAAAAACTAGGCAAATCAACTGACAGAAGACCAGAAAACTATATTACTTCCATTTGCCTTGCTGGAAACACAAGGTCGAAGTCTAAAGTCAATATCACCATGGTCACAGGACATGACCTTAGACGACAGTTCCTAATCATGAGAGACCTTGTGTGAAATATCAAAGCCATATCTTTTCTGGTTCAAAAGAAATAGCCTGGTTAAGTTAATGTTTTGTCTATATTTGTGTATACAGTAATATCTGCTTTTTATAAATCCCAGGAGACACAAGTTTTTAGTTTGTAAAATATGGACTTCGTAAATTGTGAGGGTCAGCAATGTGGATTTAATATGTTGACTAGAGATCCTAGGCCTATATTAGTGTGACACCCTGTATTCTACAGTATCATACAAGTTTAGACTGCCTGTAACATGTTTTAGCTAGAGTCGGAGTTACTGCACTTATCGCCATACGCAAACAATTAAAATTATAGAACAACATTCATGAGCATTTTTCAAAACAACAAACATAGTACAGTAACATTGGGAGATTATTTTTCACAGTGTATACACAGCTGGCTACAACACAAGACTTCATGAAAAAAAACACAGGTAAATTACCCTGTAGGAGCCTCAAAACCATATCGTAGATAGTGATAATTATTAGTACATGCTGACTTCGTGTATAGCAGGTAAGAAATATATGGAGTATAAAGTCGCTAGGCAGTGATTTTATTTGACTTCGTAAAATGTGGTAAATCGTTAAAATTTTAGTCCTCAACCTTGTCTCGTTGTCGTAAAACGAGGAGTTTACTTTCTACATAAATAGTTCACAATTACCTATCGCCCAATAACAGCTTTCCAGCCCGGACTCGGCATCCTGGACATTCCAGTTGGCATATACAATTTGTATCTCACTCGTATCTTCATCACTCCCTGAAATAGAGAATTAGAGAATCTACCTGTTGCTTGTTTGGTTGTATCGTTGTTTAACGTCTCACTCAAAAATACAGTGGAGTTGGTCTATAACAAAGTCAAAGGGAGTGACTTTTGACTTCGTTATGGGCATCCTTTGTTTTAAGCATCAGGATTTACCACATAAATAGATAAATAGTCATTCTTTTGGGGGTTTGATTCCTCTTTGTTATAGCACAGAATTTGATTTATGCCGATTCGTTATAGACTGTCTCTACTGTATTTCACTCATATGGAGACGTCACCATGTGCTGGTAAAGGGCATCAAATTTTGCCTATGCTTGTCACTTATGGCCATAGAGCAGGGAGGGTTCTGTAATGTACCAACACCAACCGTGACACGGGACTTTGACTTTTACTGTCTTATCCGAAAGTCAGGGACAGCCAACCACAGCGTGGTTGAGATTCAAACCCAATGCCTCTCGATCACAAGACGAACATGCTAACTACTTTCTGGAGTCTCAAATAAGGAAAATACGGTACAGTGGAGTTGGTCTATAACAAAGTCTAAAGGGATTGACGTTTGACTTTGTTATAGGCATCCTTTGTTTTAAGCATCAGGATTTACTACATGAATAGATAAATAGTAATTCTTTTCAGGGATTTTATTCCTCTTCCATTTTATAGCACTGAATTTTCTTTAAGCCGATTCGTTATAGACCGACTACACGCTATTCCCAATAATTCATGGATATGGGGACGTGGACAATACAGCAACACAGGCGTCACCAGTGCCGTATAAGTACCCCTCAACGTTAACGAGCTGCTGCTAAAAAAAGACAGTTAAGAGCTAATAAAAAACAATTTGAAGATCGTGATCAGACCATTTTACTACAAAATACATCATCAGGTACCTAAACTTTTCCATCTAATATAAAAAAAAATCATAAACTTAATGATCTAAAATAATTTGTGATAAATATGTATGTACCTTTGCCAATGTTTAGGTAAAGAACAAAATAAGAACGATTGCGAAGTCACGAAATTCAGCATATCTTACATTTAAGAAAACATAATTAAAAACATAGATTCTAATCGGTTAATAGCCTTGAAATTTAATTGTCAAAAGTTCTGCATTTGCCATTTTGGCTGCGATTTACATGTAAGCGTAATGAAAATACGCTGTGTATCGCTTGTAGCGGCTATGATGTAGCCCTTCTTTCAATGATGTAAGCTATGCAAATGGGCTCGTAGCGACTATGACATTGAACACATCCCATATGTCATGAAAATCTCTTTATTTCAGTCATCATCACCCATTGTTGAACGCTGGCAAATTAAATTGAAACTATCATCCAGGGTGATGGATACTGGTATTGTATTTACAATAGGTACAGTAACACGTGTTAGTGTTGTTATTATGGTGTGTAGTACTACTGATTGGTTGGATACCTAGGGGTTATTGGGGTTAGCCATATGAAAAGCATGAATTTTATGCTCAGGTGTGTTACCTGTATTCAGGTATAGAAAAGAAATCAATCGAAGCTCAGCAGTACAGTGCAACGGTCATTTGACACCCCCCACCCTCCCTCGCCGTTCTATTTCAAGACATATGTGCTAACTAATGTTTTCTTTTTTGTAGAATTTTGGAGACTGTATGAGGCCATGCCTTTTTTCTTCTTAGCACGAAAAAATGCCGGTTTATTTTTGTACTTTTTATTTAGAAAATTAAAAAGTTAGTTGCACTAGCAACTGCGAGCTTATCCTGTATATGTGTTGAGTTTATTTTGTAAATAATTTATGTTCGGTTGAGCTGGGCGAATTAGAACATAAAATTAAAAATTAACTCACTCACCTTTTTGGGAACATTTGGACTTGCCTGAATTATTGATAAAATGAAAAGGTCTATAATTTTCCAGGGGGTGAATAAGTTACATGTAAATATCCCCAGAGGGTGGTCAACTCAGTAACCCCTGATATCTAATGGACTCTTACCTTAAATCAAAGACTTAGGCAAATCCAAATGTGTCTTTATAGGGTGAGTGGGTTAAGAAAGAATTATTTGTACATACCTTCACCATCATTGACTTCAGAAATTATCGGAGCTGTCAAGTCCACCAAAACTTCCTCTGAATGCGCTATTCTTAAATTTCCAACCATATTTCTTGCAATTACAGTTATGTAGATCAACGTATTATGTACCAGTGTTACATTGTTGTTGTAACCATAGTTACGGAGGCCGGTGCTGATGTATCCTTGAATCTGAGTGGATCCTGTGGCATAACCTATAACAGAATGATCATCATTACTACTGTGGGAACTGTCTATATCGGACACTGCACAAACCAGACTTCAGACTTCAGTGGTGTGTTGGCCTTCTGACATTTAGCTCCTGGGTTCAAGCCTGAGCCCAGTTTGGCTCTTACTGTTTTTTGGACGAGACAGTAAAAACCGCTGTCCCGTGTCACAGCGGTTTTGGGCTCCTTAATGAACCCTTCCTGCTCTTCCGCCACAAGTGTCGAGTATAGGCAAAATTTGGCCAGTGTTCTCTCCCTGGGTACATTTGTAACTGGGCTCTCTCATCTAGCAATAAAAACTTGCCGCCACCATATGACTGAAAAAATGTCAAGTGTGGCGTAAAGTTGTTGTTGCGTTGTTGTTTAACATGGTGTAAAGCGAAAATCAAAGATATAAACAGGGGATATAAAAAACAGCATTGAATTGACGTCTTGCAGAATATAAAACTGTGATATACTAGAACTTGATGAATGCAGAAGTGATATAAATACTACCAGTACTGAAAAGGGCTACATGTCATTGAAGAACTACATAAAAACCAACATGAACTGCAAGAAAACCTAATTAAAATAAAAGAACTAACGAAAGAAACTTATAGAACAGTTTATGTGAAATAATCAGTTTGTTCACAAACTGCTAGATATTCAGAGATTTTGGTCTAATTCATAGTATGTATTTCTAAAATGCAAAATGCAGTGACCTTGGGAACATTGGTTATATTGATGTTTAACGTTCCACTAAAGAATCCTTCACTTACATTGTATATGGAGATCTCATTGTGTGCAAGTGAAGGTAGAAAAATTTGCTAATGCTTGGCACTTATTGCCATAGAGCACGAAGGGTTCTTAAATGTGCCGACACCAAACGTGACATGGGACCTCAGTTTTTAATGTCTCATCCAAAAGACAGGAACAGGGACAGACAACCGCAGCATGTGTACCTTGGGAAGGTAAGCACAAGTATAATTGCATGTTAGAGCAATTAAGGTTGGCTGTATCGTTATTTAATGTCCATCTCAAGACTATTTCACTATTTGGAGACGTCACTGCATGCCTATGAAGGGTTGCCTATAAATTTGGCCTATGCTTGGCATCTATGGCCATTTAATAGTGAGGTTCTTTAACATGCCTACACCTACTGTGACACAGGACCTCAGGTTTAACTTTCTCCTCTGAAGGACAGGGAATGGTAACTGCAGCGTGGTGCAGATTCGAACCCACAATCAGAAGGTGAGCATGCTAACCTCTAAGCTATGGCGGCCCCTATTCCAGAAAGGAATCTACAGTATGACAATAGACATTAAATTAGAAACAAACAAAAAAAAGAAAAAAAGGAAAAGATCAGAATACAAACCTATAGCCCACGAGTAGTCCACAATAGAACTGGGTCCCTGATTCACAAAGCTCCATGAGGCATGGACCGACCCCCACTCTTGCACAAATACAACATGTCCTGGGACGTTAGCACTGCCAATGGTGTTGTTAGTATTTAAACTTGTCATCTGTAGTTTTACATCGTCAAGGAAAATCCCAGTAGTACCATCCAGGGAGCCAATTTCCATCGTCGTTGATCCAGTAATGTTCAGATCAAAGTAGAATGTATGGTTATGCCAGGAGACGATTTCTCGAGTCGAGGCACCGTGTCCATCATGTCTGTATGGTTTTGTGTACAATAAAAATACATATCTCTGATCGGCCATTTCTATAAATCCCTCCTTATTGGCCGAAGTTGAATCACTCGTCGTAAGATGACTGGTCACAAAAGTGGCCCTATAGAGGCCGCTACTTATGACTAGATTCTGACTAACGCTTCCGCGGAGGAACAGGTGGTTGTTTCCACTGTGGGAGTGACTAGAATTGACCACTATAGCACAGCCGCCAGTGGACACTGTCCAGTTTGTTGGCGAGTAATCGGTGGTCCCGCTGCAAACGTCATTTGTCGTGTTTATGGAAGTAAAATCTAACTTGTCAGCAGAATCGGAGAACATGTTGTTCGACAACAGATTTTCACTCTCCGTAAAGAGATAGTGAGGTGTGGGGCTCGTCAAATCGATGCAGAATCCATCGGACACTGCAATCTCTGAGGCGTATCCCACAATATCAACAGCGTACACCTTGTTGTAGGCACAGTCTGTAATGAGAGAGGAAATGCTCCATACATAAAGCTGTATGTGAAAAACGCAATGCCATAGATGTAATGGTCTATCTCACAGTTACAATTTTACACTTCAAAAGTGTTGTATCAATGGTACGAAAGTGTACTATTAACGATATTGATGTTAAAATATGTAAACAACCTAGTGCAACTGTTGGTAATCACTTGATAAAAGGCCAGGTGGCCACAAATTTGAGGACAAGAGTGTGTTATTTATTCTAATCTGTACAGGAAACTTCCCTTTGTAGGAAATTGGAGTTTATTTAGAGCTGTAGTTTAACTGAAATAATGCCTGGACCAAAGAATGATTCTAATTTAGGGCTGATTAAGGCAGAGACGCAAAAGAGCTGCAATGACCTAAGCAACTCAAGTGACTTCAAAATGACCATAGTTATCGTTAATTCATAAATCAGCTCAGAGGTAGCTTTTCCAAAACATCACAGATTATTTTACACTACACAAAATGGCTGGAGAGGGGATAAGATGAGTAAAACGAGGAGTAAACATTCCCTACTGACTGGCCTCACTGGCTGTGAGACATTTATGAATTAGTAAATGATGCACAGTGACGCTTTTGTTTCCAAGCAAATTGTCTAGACAAATAGAGCGTCTAGAAACGTCCATTTCATAATGTCTAATGCAATTTAAAAACTTTGCTCCGAAAGTGAAGTATCCGGATTATTGACATCCGGATTAATGAGGCTCCATTGTAATCCATTATCAGCATGTGAAGAACTGCCTAATAATTGGTAAGAAACACATCAGACAGAATCCAACCCAGTAACAGGTTGTACTGGCAAACAAGAGCATTATAACAAGACTGTCGGGACCCCTGTAAAACCAACTTATTTGTCAATAGTCTGCACAAGTGTCAACTATAGGCAAATTTGATTTGAAAAAAGTCAAAAATTAAAAAAAAAAATTACGCAGGACGGACCAAGGACGTCGCATGATAAAGGACAGGAATGGATCGCAATAAACTCAGGTGACCTAAAAAAAAAAACAACAACCAAAAAAACAACCACACAACTGATAGATGACTTGCAGAAGGCAGATGGTTTTTCCCAGTAAAAACAGCTCTTCTACCAGTAACGGCTTGTGTTTCTATTGCACAGAATTGATATGTCATCAAATAACCAATGATTGGCGAATTTAGTGTAGTGCAAATAGCAAACAAACTAAACAAACACACCTGTAATCGGAGTCTGGAGACGTCCCGACACCTGGACGTGTAGGCCGACATTCTCCCAGGGAAGAATATCACAAACCGAGCTTCCTGTAATTGTGTTTGTTGTGCCAACACACCACATGTAGCGTGTTACCCCGGAACCTTGATCTGCAAAACCATGCCATGAGGCTCCTACCGTGTCCGAATTGTTTTGATATTGTAAATCATGTAAACCTGAAAGAAAAAAGAAAAAACAATTTTTTTCATTTCATGCAATCTTCAAACGGAGAAATAGGAGATTACAAAACTCAGGTCATTTGTTCGTCTCTTAACTTTGGTTCCATGTGTTGTTGTGTGGAGAACTGTTTCCAGGGGGGGGGGGGGGG
>JACSZP010019237.1:0-11383 GCA_016161895.1 Pinna nobilis
AGCCGGTATGGTCATTGAACAGGAAGAGTTCATTAACGTACCTACGCCCATAGTGACAGGACATCTCAGTTTTTCCTGTCCTATCTGAACAACGGACAGATAATCGTAGCGTGGATCGGATTCGAACCCACAACCTCACGAACAGAAGGCAAACACGCTAACCAATAGTCTACGGCGGCCCCACAGCGCGGATTCAACCCACAGCCTACATATACATGAATTACGTATATATACATTGAACTCTTGATACACTTTGTGTCGCGGCTAGGTGGTTAGCGTGTTTGACTTCGATGCGAGACGTCCAGGGTTCGAGCCCAAGTCACGGTATACGATCGGCTGTCAGTGTGGCACATTAAAGAACCCTCACTGCTCTACGGCCATAAGTGCCGAGCATACGCAAAATTTGTCGCCCTTCCTCGGCACACGTTGACGTCTCCATATAAGTGAAATATTCTTGAGTGGGACATCAAAACAACATAAAACACATTTTGTATAACTTTGGTACAATTTTTCGAGCTGTCTGTCTAGATAGGTCGTACACGTAAAGTATGCCCATATGAGCCGCAAAAATGGCCTACTTTTCACTTGAACCCTAAAAACAGAGTTCATCCACATGAATCGCACACACCATATGTCTTAATGAAGTGCTTCCATGTCATGCATCTACATGAATAATGCGCATAACTTGTAATTAAATCTAAACGAAACAGAACACAACTTTTACTACACCATCCCTACGTAACGTACAGCCAAATGAACAGTATTCATGTCGTAAATTAAATAGCCACGACACATACCGGTAAAGGACAACTACACGATCCCTACGTAACGTACAGCTAAATGATCAGTATACATATCGTAAATTCAAATAACCAGTAAACATATGGTATGAACCGTATACGTAGAAAATTTCAAAAAAAAACTTTCACATTAGGGACAGCTATGCCATCCCTGTATAACGTACAATAACTTGAACTGTATGTACATAACGTAAACCTACACAAATCCCTAACATAAGGGACAGCTACATGTACACGATCCCTGTATAACGTATAACCACATACACTGTATACATAACGTAAATATAAATAAACCTTAAGCATTAGGAACAACTACACCATCCCTAAATAATGTATAACCAGATGAGTGGTATTCGTATCATAAGTAAAACCTAAACATACGGAACAATTACATGATCCCTACACAATGTACAATCATGTGAATCGCAGACATAATGAAATCTAAAGAAACCCTAAACATACGAGGGAACTACATAGACCCTACATAACGTACAACTATGTGAACCGTACACATAACGTAAATCTAAAGAAACTCTAAACTTACGGGGCAACAACACGACCCCTAAATAACAAACAACCATGTGAACCGTATGCATAACGTAAATCTAAAGAAACCCTAAACGAACGGGACAACAACACGACCCTAAATAACGCAAAACCATGTTAGCCATATGCATAACGTAAACCTAAATGGATCGTGTACATAACGTATATCCACATAATGTTTGTCATGCGCTCACTTTCACTTTTACTTGATCTTAATTAACATTAGCAAATGACAATCGTATAGCGAAAATAAGTCTACACCGCAAGAAACGTAGACGTAACATTAAGTTATCCAAATCGAATTGTTTCAAATACATATAAATGCATGTACCTTTACTGACTCTAGTAACACAGTTCTGAAAATAGAACTAAAGAATAGAGGAATTGTTTGATTAGATTTAATACAAGAAAATATAACCATCTGGTAGATATTCAAAACATACAATAGAAATACTTTGCAAATAAACATTAATAAGGGAAGACTTTACGTAAACATGGCAGTGACTCATAAAATTTGTAGTCAAATAGAAAAATACATGTTTTAAAAATCCATGTAAGTGAACACAATTGTCGGACTTCTTCGGTAATAAACAAATCACATTTCCAACATTTTCGCGTAAACCAGACATACACACACATAAATTGAATAAGTTTTCATGAATTAGACAGCTGTAAAATACATTGTGATGATTCGACTTCCATTTAGCCACACATTAAAGTTTTTATTGTCTATAAATGATTAGGGAATTCCTTTTGTAGGTTGTGCATGGTTGTGAATTTATAATTTGTCAGTAGTCACCGGTCTGTCATCATAGTAGAACTACAAGTTACGTTCCTCCTTTTGATGTGAAATTCAATGAATGATAATAGTCTGTCTGTGACGGTAGTCGGGTAACTTTAGAAGGTGAAACGCTAGCCGTCAACAACAAATAAGTCATGTTAAAAGCACCGAACATAATGAGACATCTAATACAGCGTAGTAGTCACGGATGAGTAAGTAACGATTAATTCAATCCATAGGTAAAAGCAAAGCGTACATCGTATCGTCTGCTTCGTACCTCTAAGTACGATGGAAGTACGACCGAGAACACTTGTACGACGCTGCCCACGTGCTGGGAATCTATCCTCACACCACGTTTGGCCACCACTATTTGTCATTTAAACAGATAAAATTGTAATCCTTTAACGATAAGTGAAAACAATATTAATCTTGATCAAGCAAGTCCTGCAGGGCACCTATGTAACTTTGTGCCATTTGTAAAGTTTCGTACTTAGAAAGTTTTTGATTTTCACCAATAGAAGGAATCACATCTCTTAAATGATCAAAAGCAACATTTAAGCTTTCCATCCTGCGTCGTTCTCTGGCATTCGCTGCTAATCTCCGACGTTTCATTATTTCTCCACTGGGTGGCGAGGAATTCCTCCTTTTTGATTTTCTGCTAGTTTTGGAAATTTTCTGCCCATCTTTTATATCATACAATTGATTTTGCACAAATCCCTTGTCCCCGGGAAATAAGAACTGTGTTTGTTGTTTGTGGTACCTCGGACTGATCGGTGTGCTGGGAGTCGACATGGGAGTCGTATCACTATCACTCGGGATGTATGTGGAGGGCGAACCGAAGCTGCTCAGGTCGTCCTCCTGCAGAGATGAAATACTGCCAAGAGAAAAAGTAACGGATAGCGGATGAGGCTCCATGTCCTTGTTTGAACCACTTGTGTCCTGTTTTGCCGGTACTTGAAACTGAAACTGCTCCACATTTTCCGAAGAGAACATCATTTTTGGTTTTTCGATGTATTTCGTTTTCTAAATGTGCGTTCTTGATTAAAACAGATTTCAAAGGAAGAAAATAGATTCTATATCACTTGAAAGGGATATTAAAATCACACAAAATTGAATTATAGGAGGTCCAGCCGAGATCAAAAAGAATTGTTTAACTTTTTAATTGTGAGCCACACATCGCAGCATCCTTTTGCATCGTCCGACGCTAGCACACACACCATAAGATAATGCGAAATTCGCATACATGTTATATTTGCAAAGCAGCTGGAATATAGAACTGAAATTCTCAGTAATCGTCAAACTTTTTATATCGCACCTGACATGGTTGGGGTTTACCTGTAACGAACCAATCAAGTGTTAGTGCGCGTTGTACATTTCAATATTTTCCGCATGAGTTATGGGATGATGAAGCCGCTCACTCTGACACGCCCCAAAATGTAATATCACTTCAAATTTATACTACTGACAACGAAATTACATTCAATATCTGATCTACAGGAGTAGAACACGGCTCGCGGGTCCCCCGGAATCGCCGATCTACTAGATTAATTGTTCGTGATGAAAGGGCGGTGAATATGATGCCGATTGTTGTCCGCAAGTTTTCAACTGCAGCGATGCGTATCGGGGTACTTAGCGAGAACTGCATTAAAATAAATTTTCCTGTATTTGGCATTATATTGCCACATACTTGATAATAAAAGCAAACAAAAGATGTCGTGGTCAGCCGACGTTGATACATCTAATCGCTTTACACCATAACGCATATCTTATCATTTGTGCTCTGAATTGTCCTTCACGTTGAGTAATGACCTGTGAGGATTGTTAATATCTTATTTGAATTAGTATTTTGTTGTTGGATATTTAAAAAGTATCTGAACTTATGATATTTTCATAAAATTTTAAATCTCGTCCGATGCCGATTCACTGGTTCAATTTGTTGCGGTGAGGTACAATAGGGAGCAAGTCTTACGGGCTGTTGAAATCCAGTGTCAAATTAATCCTCGAATAGCATCTATTTCTTTTTTACCGAAATCTTAAATCTAAACCCGCGAATAGTAAAGAAATACACATTTAAACGACTCTTTGTTACAGATATGAGTTACTTTGAAGAGCTCAAAAAATGTCAAATGAAGGCTAGCGTCTCCATTCAATATGTAGAAATAGTATGCTATTTTTCACATCATATATTGTATCGCTTTTGTTAAATACAGGTTATCGAGTTTCTGTTGATTTGCAGTTAATGTGGCGACGCTGAGGACTAGCGTACCTACAACACAAGATGATAAATATGCACTATATCTACGTCATGTTATATCAATGATATGACGGCAGCTTATGATAATCAGTTGTTTGTTTAAATAAATCTTTTTATGCCACTTTCAATATTTTTTTCCAGTAATATCGCTTGTTCAGAAATAAAGCTAATAAAAACTTCAAATTGAAAAATAATGACAGATAAGAACTTATTTCTATGAAATGACGAATCATAATTTATGTGCCAAGGCATTTCGATTTTGTTCGTCTCATCCGATGGACGAAAATAACTGTTCTGATTCCCTATCTGCAGGGGGGACATAGCATACTCCAGGCCATGACTGTCCGGCTCTGCTTACTCGTATTTTATGAAACGAATTTAGATTTGTGAAAAATTGCTATTTTTATTTGAATAATATTTATTTATTTATTTATTTATTTATTTATTTATTTATTTATTTATTTATTTATTTATTTATTTATTTATTTATTTATTTGCTTATGTATGTATGTATGTATGTATGTATGTATGTATGTATGTATTAACACGTGAAAACAAATTAGCTAAGACCATTACTGAACCACGTGCACGCAGTAAAGTTTTACCAAATTATGTAATTTTAAATGAAAATGATTGTTAGGAAAATGCAGTTCGGATTCCGAGTAAATTTTTCAGTCGCATGATTTTCTGAAAAATGTACATAAATGGACCCGGTCACAATTTTGTCGAGTCTAACAGATGTGATTATAAATAATGAGGCTCATAGCACCAAGTATTTATGTGACATTCTGAGTATTCTGTGCCCCGTAAATGGGTTAAACAAAGAATCTGCCAGTTTATACTACAGACATACGGTTAATTTCTACGGGAAAATAAATGGCACCACATGTACAGTTCCCGACTTTTCACTTGTAATTGTAATTCCCCGATCCTGTAAGGTTAGGCTGTTCATGTCCATACATTGATACATGTCTATTCAGTATTCATATCAAATCCGGATATTTGGGGGTGTGTTTACCGACACCAAACTTGTGGAGTATTGCGTGGGGGCGAACCGAGCACGTACACTTTTAAGATTAGAGTTAAATCTGGCGCGATCCGCAAAAACCCCTTCAGGATTCAGTGTGTGATGGCCGAGCCGCGTTCTATAGCCCGTAGCAGAAGAATATAAGGCCATGATCATCACAAGTGATTACCAATATACCGTAGAAAATAAGAAGTAGGTCTACGACGCTAGCCTACAGATTTGCTATTCGTCAGATTGGAGTGCGTAGGTGTAGCGCAAACTGACGTACTTCCTGCTCCCAACGTCGATGTGGCCCGTCGATGTACGCGGAGAAATTGATTGTTTCGCGTAACATTATAGACCTTTATGCAGTAAACTCTCCCTAAGCATTAGACATTACATAACGTAATCATTTATGCGTTCATAATTTCTGCGTGCACACTTTTGCTTATAATCGATTTATAATGCATTTTCTGTTTACGATAGCAAGAAAGTAAATACTATATATAGAAATCTAGTTTAATCGCACTGTGTTATCGGCATTTTGATACATCAATGTAATTTTAATGATTAGTTTTCGAAACAACAACCGTCCGCATACTTAATAACATTTAACTCTTTAATACGGATGTTATGTACATGTCTCTCAAAGATCCTCCAGAAGCGTACTAAAAGAGAATCCACATACTGGTAACCAGAGGCTTGGATATCACAACACGAAAGAAGAAAATTTGAATCTCCTAAGTAATGCGAAATTCTTAAATGAAGATTTTTAAACAAACATTTCATATTTCAATCAATTTTCAATATACATATGAATGATTGAAATATTCTGTTTTAAGAACAACATTACCTATAATTTTATCACGATTCTGGGATATGTATCAAGATATAAGGATACAGTAGTCAGTGAAGACATCAAACGGTAAATTAGTTTCTTTCAATTCCAAAAATGGAAGTATCAATTTTTCCTCACATTTCCATTGTTTCCCTAAGTCCATAAGGATTTCTAGGAAAAACAAATATCATCCATAGGTTCTTACACTGTTACTTATCCCATAATGATCGAGCTCGGTTGTGGCCTGAGCATCACACGAAGCAGTTATTTATCCTTAACTTTTGTAAAGATTGTCACCAACTGTCCAATTTCCAGAGGATGATGGCCAAAAAAATAATTTATACCCATAGGCTTAACTTTTGCCTCTTGGAACCTCAACTCAAGAGGAGGTACATTTGTTATACCAAAGGACAGATTGATCCGATCTGAGTGTAAAATAAACATGGAATGGTACTTACAACAAAATATGGAAATTCAGACAGCTGTGATTGAAACTAAATACTCAGGATACGCTTCTATATTCAATTCTTTTTCTTTTTATTTTTTTCTTTTTTTTTTTTTAATTTTTTGTCATCTGAATACTCTGCAGTTTGGGGAGTTAATAGTAATACTGAAATTTAAATTCACACATCACAAATGAAAATTGAAATCGGGAATGAGCGCGCTGGACCAAACTGAAGGCATCACTAAACCGGATAAAAAATAATAGACGTAGCAGCTAGGATGTAACTACTTGACGCCCATGCTTTAGAGAACAAGATAGAGCAAACTACTCCGAAAAGAGCTGAACAGATGAAAAGGACACTGATACATAATAATGCACAATTGGAAACATAACTTGCTTCTTAATACAGTAAATCAGCCCCTGGACCTCTTTAGCCAAGAATTAAGATATACTAGAAGTAGACGTATATTCTAATATTTCGTAATTGAATTCTCCATTGACAAGTATTACAATAGTTATATACATGTACATGTATTTAGTTATAGAAAAGTCATCATTTTCGTTCATTTTCTGTGGCATTTCTGAAAGGCAGGCCATTATTGCACCGTCATCTGATAATCTCTTCCAGACCGGATTATGGAGAGTCTTTGTACCATATATGGTATAATCTGGTGTTTCAGTGCTTTAAATTAGTCAGCTGTGTCAAGGGCTGGCTTGGCTTATTAAAAATACTTAGGAGTATGATATTAAGTCCCGAGTATAGGACAAACTGTTATGAGCCAGTATCAGTATGCTACAGCAACAATGTAACCAAGGTTACGCTGTAGGCCTACTACGTGATACCTAGTAACATTCACGTGGAACTAGTATTCCCAGTGGTAATGGAACCATATTTACCTCTATATGACGGTAACACGAACTCTCCAGGTTTTGACACCAACAACTTGGCATCTTAGTGTCTGGGGTTCTTGTCTTGAAACTCTTTAAAGACTAAGACTTCGACCCATGTCTTACTTTAATACAATAGATAACAATGATCTTGCTGAAATTTTGACCACAAATCGTAGATATTCAATAATTTGATAAACGTAAAAGATCGAGTGAGAATCTAACAGATAACGCGCAACACAGTAATTGTAAGAAGTCTGTGGAGCCGTTTTGAGGTTATTGCGGTGTTCCTTCAATAGAAATGCGAAGTCTTGGCAACACAACAGATCAGGACGTAGGGAGAAGGGAGAAACCCATATAATGATATTTGAATTATAAAAATCACGAAGCTCAACTCTTCCCCTGCAAATTGCGGACATTCTGACCGAGTTTGATCTCAACATGATCATGTTCTAATGTAGAGATTAGCAGATGAAGAGTTTGGTTATTTAACATTCACAGGAAATTTATGTTGTTATTTCAACGATGACACTTCTTTAACCCCAATCTATCAATGTTTGCGAAAATTTGTGATCTGACAGGCTTGTTATGTGAAACTTTAAAACGGTCAAATAAAACTCTCAACTCAGTTTGTCTCAAATAACTCAGCTGCACTAAGTCAATAGATTGATTTGCACCTCTTTATTACAATATAACTAGAGGGCATCGCCCTGAATAGATATCTTATGATATCATGTAATCCGCACTAGTATTACAAGATTTTCATTGTTTTCTTGATTGGTTTCGCCACTTTCATCGAAAGTATTGTACAAAATAGCCTCTCATCCCTAAATTTCCAAATGGTATGCTCTTTTCCATTGTCTTAGGTTAGTTCACTACAGACCGCGGTGATACAGGGGTCAGGTATCCCTTAATGTACGGGATAATAGTTCAATATTTCTGGAGCCTGATGCAACAAAGATACAACCATTGATGTGAAGTTTAAGAACTTCTATAGCTGTAATACAGCAAACACCCTATATAACTGTAGCTAGGAAACTAGCTAGGAATAAAAAGGAACAATAAATAAATAACAATATTTACACTAGCGAGGATAAGATACTAAAACCTTGAAACGATTTATTCAGTTTAAGTGTTGGTTTTGAAAAGGAAAATTAAACTGATATTACAGTATTCGTTTACCCCTATTTGATATTTAAATAGCGGTGTATGTGTCGCAATTTCATAATCAAGTTTCCATTGTCGGGCTCTTGATCGCAATTGTACTTTGACAGCCTCTTCAAAATCATAATGGCGGATGCCGAATACGCAAGGAACGACACTTTCCTCCCCTCAATGATCCATTTTTACCGTTTTGTAAACAAAAGTTAAAAGATATTTCAATAATTTTAAAAGTCAGGGAACACACAAAATGTTACTTTTTAAGAAATTTTACCAGTTATGCATGTTACTTAAGTAATGCCATTTCAGCTTGTTTGTGCAGCTGCATTTGACCAATTGCATAACTCTGAATCTGCCTAGAACTCTTCTCTCAGAGTGGAAGTCATAACTCAAATGTACATAGCATCTAGAGTGGTTACTTGACTTGTTTGTTTGAAAATCTTGTAAAAACGTTTTCTCAAAATAAATAAGCTATGGCAATATTACATACAGCTGACTAAATACTCTTGAAGGACGCACACATGATCCAATTATGGTAATACAATACATACCTGCTTCTGAATAGAGAGAAATTATGCAAAATTGATCCAAAAGCCAGGTTATGAATGTATTCCATCTTCTTGTCATTCTAAGTACCTACATGTAATTTATTTGTAAACCGGGTAGTTAGACACGATTAGGAGCATGCTACTCACTTCGAAAGGACGAGGTAATGTACAGAACTAATTCAGTTAAACTATATCAAAGTAGTGTAATGGTTAAGGAAAATCTGAAAAGTTCTCTAATAGCATAAAAATTCCCTCACAGACAGTGAGATACCTAGATCATAGAAAATTGTCAAGAATTCAATAGTTACAATATAAAAGGGAGTGTATTTTTGGTCCAGAATATCTTCTATATTTTAGAAGAATACACAAGAAAAATTAATTGGTACACACATTCCCATACATGTTCAAACTAAATCATTTATTAGCTGTTGACAATTACTAGCAAATGTGTACTTATATCGAAACCAAGATATCATTGCCAAATATTGGGAGACAATATAAAGATTTTATACACTTTAAACACGGACCTCTGGTGATCCAGAGGTAGGACCAGGTGTACTGGAGAGGCGAGCTTCTCCTATAGACCGATCGCACCTGCCACGAGTGTGTATCATTTCAAAGAAGCATTCTGGGAAAAAGTACATTGCGTTCAATAACTACAAGGGCGACTTTATAATAAATTCGTATTCAACAATAAGTCATTTGACATTGTTGAGATAATATACATTTATTCGCTTTGCGTAAGATCGAAACTGTTTTCCTTTTATCTGTACAATAATAAATAAATAAATATATATATTCAGAAGAAAGTAGAGAGACAAACTGTACATGCATTGTCAATAACAAACTAAAACAACCCGTATTTGTAGATTAGCATCGTAGATACAATTCAGATGGAGCTACATACAAGAGATATATTTTTACAATAAAAATAAAGTTCATTTGCTTAAACGCTCGTATAGTTACTACCGAATTTTAGACGATATTGCAATCTTTTGCGGGAAAGAAGTTCATCTTGCGCAGCAGATGAATTAATCCACGAATTTGTAACACGAGTGACACAACGGGTGCCACGCATTGAGCAGGAGCTAATCACCTGAACTCTCTTGAGCACCCGAATTTATTCCCGGTTTTATTTGGGTTGATGAATCTCGTTATTTAGTTATATGTGTTGTGTTGTATATCATTTAAAACCTTTTAACATCTTGGTGGGTTTTATTTTCTCTATTTGTTTTGTATACAGCGTTGTCTTTTGTTTTAATACCCCGTGTACCTTAAACCTTCCTTTTTCTAACTTTTGAGTTAAATCATGGTATTATTAACTGTGTACTCGTCTTACTCTCAAAGGAAATAATAATGAAGCACATCACCTATATCGGCAAATACATGCGTTCATTTTATCAAAATTTATTCTATTTATTGCATTTTAAGATCTGAAAACTATTCTGATCGGTTAAATGAAATATAACGAATTAACATTGCTTTTTCATTGAGTTACGTTCACAGTTGAAAATAAGAAACTTATTCAATTTAGAAATTCCTATTTTTCAATACCCAAAATGTAATAAAACTATCTTGTCAACATCTAATGGATAAGCATGATAAATCGGCTCTTTCTCAAATATAAACTGTTGGCCATTTCCCTTTTTTTTTTCTTTTTTCATTTTAAACTAAAGACCTAGATACTTCTTTATCAGATGAATATTGATTTAGATGTCTTTTATTTTAGTCCAGTTCAATTCATGTTGCGAGGCCTACATTATGGTTGAACTTACGCTAACATTATTATAATATTAGGTGTCGGGTGATTTATTATTTCTTTAAGAAATTGTTAACTTCATTGCAGATAGTCGACAATTTGGACACAATTTAGACGCACAAGCGATAGACTAGGCCTGGAGCCACCGAGAGATCTGAAGTTCAATATCAGTACCCAACTTCCTTCTAATTTCTCCCTGCCGAAGGACATATAAATTAAGTTTTACTAAGTTTCAGGATATATGTTTTGCAATGCACATTTTGAAAAATATCTGTGAACACAAACTCAGATTTGAAAATTTGAGTTTCGCGAAGGTCTTTATCATTTTCTTTTTTCTTTTTCTTTTTTTTTTTTTTT
>JACSZP010019237.1:11393-24828 GCA_016161895.1 Pinna nobilis
TGTATTAAGATAGAAACAAGTTGGTGACACCCATCTGTGATCCGCACTGTACCTTCTTTGATATACTGCATAAGAATATAGACGTGTCAAATTTCATTTATTAATTCAAAGGCGTAAATTGTGGCGTTAAGTGATAACTTAATCTAGATAAAGAGAAGACAGAAATGATACTTGTTACATTGTAATTTACCTTTTTTGAAACCTTGAAAAGGGTTATTCATTCGCCCAAAGTGATACAATAGACGAAGGATGGTTTAATTAGTATAATTGCTCCAAAAACTTCTTGACTTTACCATTTAAAGATAACTCTCTTCTGACATCAACGATTACAAAAGGTGTCTCGCCACATCAACTTACATTAAAGCGTCGAAGTGAAAACGAAGTACAAGCGAGGTATTTTAACATACCAAAATGATTTCATATATGAACAACAAAACCTTTTTATATTTTTTATGTCACTCTTATCTCCTAACCAATCAATTTTCGCCTAAATAGAAGTATCGACGATAAGGAGGTCGAATTGGAAAACTTAGTTTTTATCCTTTTTACTAAATTTATGATGTGGAAATTGCTGAAAAGTAAATGCTATCAACCTGACTACAAAGGAGGATTGTTTCGTAAACAAGAAATTCACGGGAGGGTCCCCGTGTCGGAGAGGCATGAACATCGTGTTTTTAAAATCATGGCGACTGTTACCTCCGCTCAAGCTAAATTATCGCTAATTACAGTACGTCAGGTTTTACTAGAGAATGTCGGCTGTTATTAATCCAGGTTAAATAAGCTGAAAGATTTATGTAAAGAATAGCTACATTTCATCTACAATAAATGTTAGCATCGCTCAATCAGGCACCCGGCACCCAAGAAAAGAAAGGGCAGCAGTTTGAATGAAATAACAGAGGAAAGGCTTTTTTATTTGTTTTGTATATTTGGGGTTTTTTTGGGTTTTTTTTTTGTTTTTTTTTGTTTTTTTTTTTTTTGTTTTTTTTAAAGGGGCCCCAGGGGTGATGTGCAAAAATGGTATATGCCTAAAACTGAAAGCTTCTAATTATTTAACCGCTCCTTATGTGATACCTCATGAAACATTAGACGTGTGAAATGTTGTTCAAGATTTAGATTATACTAAACTTATTTTCAAACTTATTTACGAAATTAGATTTATCACTATGGATAACAAAAAGCCTCTTCCGCTTTATTATTTCAATTAGTCGCCATAACAGAAATTACTTCCGAGTAATAATTCAAACAATTTACTATTTAAAAAGATAAGTTGATCCTAAACAAGGTTGTTAAATGGCAAGGAGTATTATAGAAATTCTTAAGTTTTCCACTCAGCAAGATTTTTCATGAAAAGTGTAAATAATTTGTGTCCCACGATTATTTCTATTACAGAAATTACTTCCTGGTAATTATTATTGTAATTAAAATTGATAATATTAATTAGTAAGTTGATCCCAATCATGTAAACTGTATGTCATGGTGTATTAAACAAATTCGAGTTTTCCATTCCGTAAGAAATGTTTTGCTAATTGAAAGTAATAATTTAAATACACCTTTGTATCGAAAAGCAGTTCTATTCTTCACCTAACAAAACTAACCGAGAAACGAAAAGTGCAACTACAGAACCGTGAACAGTATTATTGTATTGTTGTTTAACGTCCCACTCAAGAATCATTCACTTTTATCGAGACGTCATCGTGTATCTGTGAGGGGCAAGGAATTTTGCCTATGCTCGGCACTCATGACCGTAGAGTATGGAGGGTTCTTTAAAGTGCCTACACCTACTGTGACACGAGATTTCGGTGTTTTTAATGTCTCACTCGAAAAACAGAGACAACAAACAACAGATTGGTTCGGATTCGAACCCCAGACCTCTCGATTAGAAGACGAACTCGCTTGTCACTAGGTCACAGCGCCCCACCGTGTACAGATGGGTAGATGAAGCATGAGGGAAATGACGTCTCCTGTATTGCTTTGCTATAGAGCGTTCGAGTCATGTTACCTCCAGGAGTTCATCGCTCTGAGGCGAAGGCATAACAGGTTCATAGCGACAGAAATGCAATACTTGCTTACTCCGAGGCTTTGAACTATATGAAGATTTTTCACGTTTCCACATTGCTATAAATTTTCTAAACATATTTTATTCATAAAATGAATAAGTATTGGATACAAATTTCAAGAAGATTTTGTTTTACTGAGCCGTCAAAATGCAAAAGTTGTCATGAATTTACTTGGCCAGTTTAAGATAAGTTTAGATATAAATGTCCATGGGTGTGGCCGGTCAACAAGGGTATGTGTGTACGTGGTTCCACCTCTCAATTTTCACAAGTCCTTGGTTGTCCTATGTTTCCTTTATTTGAATATCGTCTCATAGACAAATAATTACTCGCTATCCTCCATTTGTGTCGTATTTTTAATCGTAGAAAGGTAATAATCTGCAAGAAGAACTATTTTAAAACAAAAGTAGATGTACTACAAAGTAACTTAAAAATACAATGCCATGTGATATCACGAGGCTGCAAAAAATTCTGCGTTAAGATCGGCGATTTCGACGCCAAAGTGAACAACTACTTGGCAGCTTTTTCAAAACAACTATGCTGTAGACTTTGATTTATACGTTGTCTCTACACTTGCACATGGAATTGGACAAAATACCCATAGGTAACAGTATACAGATCTTAAAGCATTGGTTGACTCATATGTAAAAGGGAAACTGGAATGTAATGAAATATATATAAAATATAAATATCCAATGTACAAAACATGCAAGGTCATCTCAAACATTGATATGAAATGAATATAACGCTGACTGGACATCAGTATCATGGGTGCTGCAATTACAAGCTCTAGTTTATGTTATTTTTGTATTCAAGCATTTTAAACCATTTTCAATTTCATTTAAATTGAATCGTGATGTCGTCAAACTGATACGAGTAATTTTGAATTATGTAAATGAAAAAAATCCTTGAGTATCCTGTGTCATTTGAAGAAGAGAAAAGTCATGGTGCCACTCAAGCTCGAACTTTCGGTCTTCCGGTTTATTGTGGAGCAGTCGACAGTAGAATCACCACATATATTGTCTCTGAGCTACCAATGGCACAATAATTTTATCAAAATTTAAGCATTCCGTAAATTTACGTCTGACAGTTTTTAATCCATTTACGTCACCGACCAATAAATCAATCATTTTTTCATTTTTATGACTTACGGAACATTTCCTAAACGTAGTTGCGGAAATTATTTAATTTCGTTACTATAGTTGCACAATACCGTATTTTGCTGCTGTGATATGATCGGCTGCACATGGTAAATATGTCATTGGGTATATGGTGTACGCTAAACCAAATTTCAAGGCCGTTATGCAAAAAATCCATGCACTTGATAGTGTAATAAGTATTATATGCGCGGAAATCATGGGAAAAGCTTCACAAAATTATCATTCTAATTGGATAGAGTTATATCAAAGAAGAGTTTTTTGAGTGATTGAAGAAGAGATGTAATTATAGGTTTGTTTGACTTCGGTATATATTGCCTTCAGATCAGTTTATTAGATAGGTTTATCTGGACCACATCTGGCGTCATCAATTTATGTTTGTCATATTCTTATTGTACATTTAATTTACATAGAAATTTCAATGACGCACAATTGAATGCACAACACTGGAGAAAATCAGAAACGCAATAGAACGCCCCCACTTTGCAGGAGCTTTGAGCTATGAGAATGAGGTTAGACACATGGTATTATGTGGTTACAAACGCTATGTTATCAAGTGTTATTTGTATAATTTTATTTGAGTACATGACATGATTGTGTAGGAAAGTGTTTTATATAGCTAGATATAGCAAAGAGTGTTTAATTAACTTGGCTTCTGTCGCCAGACTTGAAATTACGCATGGGCGTACATGTATATTGATACCTATCTTAAATGAAATTTTGTATTTTGCTTTAAGACAATTTTTTCCTGACCGATTCCTCATTATACCGATAGTATCATAATATGTACCTGAAATGCATATGGATTAATATATTCAAATCTACATCATACGCTTTTAATACACGGCGTTTGAATCACGCGAGGTACCACCATGAGCCCATCCAGCCCACTCACATGATGTTATCACGAGGATGGGGTGATAACATTGCCCTATATGTTCTCTCTGTTTACCAATTTACATTTGTGAACATCCGAGTGTCCTGTTTGTTAGACTATGGTAAGAGTGGAATCACGCTATTAAGACGTCCTAAGTAACTGGCTAAAATATGAAAAAGTCTTGAAGAGTGATATACTGAATTTTGATGGTCTTTAGTGGTCTGATTGGTGGAGTGGTCTCCTAAGTGAGTTGGTTTGTATGATGTTTTCCCCTGAGCTTACCAGCATACCAAACAACTAATTTCAAGTGTTTATTTTATCAAGGGATGATACTTACCGGTACTTTCAAAGGTACATCTCGGCTCATTGAGCATAATTCGGTCGTATATATACGAGATAACGACAGAAACATATACTAATGGATATAACTAAATAAATCACAAATTTCAGAAGGTCAAATTCATTTTGAAATATCCTTACCGGTCATGTTTTGTCCTTATAGGTCAGTTAAACTCACATATTTCTATATTTTCTTATTATATCGGAATAAATCGGTCAAATGGAATACTCACAAATTTTCGGTTTCGCTCGACTTGAATATGACGAAAAGGAGGTTAAACTTTCAAGTCGTATTACCATTTTTGAACTACAGTATCTAAAACATGCTTTTTATTATATCATTATTATCATGCTGGCAGCCTTACACTCTAATTCTATAATGACATAAATGTATTTCGGGGGAGGGGGGGGTCTTCCATTTTTTATTATTATTTGTGGATAAAAATGAGTAAGAATGTATCTTTAAGAGAATAATTCACGTTTAGCAAAGCCGTACAACATATTGCCACTACATTAACTTTCGAAATTGGTACGGTCGCCATCATTGCCTGGTTGACCATTACAATATCGGTGGTACATATGATGAAGGATTTGCCCTTCTTTTCGTACTCTCAGTGCCATACTCCTTCTATTTATTACTAGCATCGGCGGATTAGATATTTGCCAGTTTCAAAACAAAGATGACACGGCTAGTTCCGCGCCTAGAATAGAAGGTGCTCACCCTTCCGGAACACCTGAACTCACCCCGGTTTTAAATGGGGTTCATGTTATCCTATTTTAAGTTTTAAGTGCTGTTATTTCGATAACTGTTCGTTGTAATGTCTCTTCGTGTTTTGGCTATGGCGTTTTCTGTAGCGCCCAGTTATTATTTATCCAGAAAGCTCTGTCAATTGTACCATAGTAAAGACCAAAGACCTTTCGGAGAGCAGTCACAATCTCTCTTTTTTAAACATGTTTAGGAAGAACAGATGCAGATTCATCCCAAAACCTTGGCAATAAAGAACGGGAAAACATGAATACATTAGCAACTTTCTGATTTTTCTTTTACTTGAGCAAGGCTTGCAATTACAAGTATATCATATGTTTGATCTAACATTCAGCTGATCGCGATTGCAGGTCCTGACTCCAATTGATCCACTTCTATGAAGGAATTGTAAATCATTTACTGCATTACAGGGAAAAGTTCATCCCCGTTTTATATTCGCTCCCTCCACCCTCATCACCAGTGGACGAATTAAAACCTGCGCGAATTTAAACAGTAAATACATTGGATAGAAATATGATGAGTCTAGGCAAAAGTAATACAGGGCGAAACTGTTTGCAAGTGCAGTAGGGCGCAAATGATTTGACAAAATGAACCCTGTATACTATATATAGTCAATAAGGCAATAAAAAACCAAGGCCCTACGTCACAGTAGGTTGATCTTTTCACTGACATATGGTGAAGTCTTCTTATGAGTGGGCTCTTGAGTGGGACGTCAAACAACCACGTGTACATAACAACTTAGCGTTTAGTAACGGTGGTGCATCCGGTAACGATTATATAATCGCTTCAAAATTTAGTTTTTTCCATAGTATCAATTAAGTTCAATTTGTTCTGGATAAACACAGCAATAAAGTCTACTTTTTCCTTGCTTTATAGTCAATAATGTACGCTAATTCCAAATAGAAAATCATCGCTGGAAAAGATGTGCATAATTTTACATTTGATATTGCAATTTTCAATAAACATTAAATTCCACTTTGAAAAAAGACACAATCCCTAATAACGCTTTTTTCGAAATTGTCCGTCATCCTTTATCAGTTTTCCCACAGCGATGTGTTATATATAGACCTACACAGATTTAGACGATTCTCGGTCAGAATATAGAATGAGATGAGTCTTTTATATTCTGACATATTTCTGACAAATAGTCTCTGTAGTCTCATTTCGTTTTGTCCAGTTTTATAATTTGGCGTTTTGATATAAATATCTACATTTATAATGTTTACCATGACATCTAAGCCTCGAAACGCAATATAATTAAAATGTATTTCGATATGTTCTTGTAGTCTTTAGTAAATATAAGTACAAGAGAACGGAGTGTACAATTGAACTCTTCAATTAAAGTAGCGGGATAGTCGTAAGATTTCAAATGCCGGTAACTAATTGGACTTAAAGGCTACAAAATCACTTCTTCCTCAACTCGATCGAAACCAAGTGCTGTCACATTGACAGAGATGGCATCATAATTTATAATACCATTTCTTACTCGGCCCTTATTCCTTTAAGGGGTCAGATCCTCTCTCTCTCTCTCTCTCTCTCTCTCTCTCTCTCTCTCTCTCTTTGTTCTCTGTTATTATTCTTCGGCTTTTAGATTTATTCCAGTGCCTTCATTGGCGTTGAGGATTGTGGACGATGGGTTTGTAATATTAGATTCTTTTGATGTGTCGTGTACGGTGTTGCCCCGGCTCACTAATTTCAAATTTACGATGTTTAGTTCTGTACTGAGATGCCATCGCATTTTTTTCATTTTCTAGATAATCCTCTGTATGTTGAGTACAAATCTTGATTGGAGGACTCTAGTATTGCAATTTTTGTCATTGAGGGATAATGTCAAAAGCGGAACTCTGCTAGCAGTAATATGAAGCGGAAAACAAGGGCAAGAGAAATTTGTCGATCATATATTGGATGTGGAAGTTTTAGTGTGTGTGCACCAACGTAAGATCTGGACTTTTTAATGATTTTTTGTCATTTTTTAAAATCTGAAAGAGAGTGTAAAACACTAAGTTTACTTTCACGAGAACAATGAACTCGTTCTCAATATTTATATCTTCAAAGCGAATTGTATACTGGTAATTTTTATTGCTCATGATCATCTTATTATTAATTCATTAATATTTGTACTTTCCATCTCATAGTAACGAATTTCAAAAGTACATGTATATATTTCGGCTCTTTGTCTCGTGGTCACGACTCTTTTTCTACTTTTATTTCGAAATTACAACTTGAAAGAATATATTGAAAATGTAGATGTTCTCTTTTTTACCTGAAGGAATAATGTATTTGAGACAGGTGGTGTTTACTATTTTAGAAACGTTGTCCCAACCTTTAAGCAATATCTCATTCTCAGCTGTAATGACATTCTCATGTCTACACATCAGTTGTACGTATCATGTCTACATAATCTACCACCGATTTTTACGACTTCTACATCTGATCGCTGGAGTGAAATCGTATCTAAGTGAAAAGTACATATTGATGCAATAATTGACGAATAAGTCCCAAAACATATTTGGAACACGTGAAAAAGTGACATTTATCAAATTTTGTTTTAATACTAAATTCAATATCCACAAAACTCTTTAGTGGATAATTGAAAGTTTGAAAATAGAATTTTAGTCTCCCCGTATTCATTTCAAATGTCCTCTTTCTGTTCATCAATATTATCGTCATTTGACATCGGGATCGGATGTCTTCGAAATAAAGTTTAACAAAAAATGACATAACGATTCTATGCTCATTCGAATAAAACACATTGGAATATCAATGGCTTTGTGATGTGAAATGTTTTTTCTGTTCCAAAAAATATTTCATTCAATTGAATAAGGAACTCAAGACGATCATAAAATTACATTTGTCTTTGAAAATTATGAATGTCGTTTTTGTAAAATGTTTGTATGTTTAAAATAAAAGTTCCCGCCAATCGATGATATGATGTAATCAGGGTGTCACCTTGGTGTTGATACTAATTGCACTACATGGTGGATATGGTTACTTAATAATTTATATGTTGTGTCACAAAGCAAAACTCATTAGTCGATGGGTTTGAATCTTCTACACAGATTTTAACGAGCAGAAATTCGTTTGGCTACATTTAAAGTTAAAAAGTTGGCATTTTATCTGATGATTACACGTAGTTTGTTGATTAAAGATAATAAAGGTTTAGTAGTACAACTAGATTCTCTTTGTTTTCAGTAGATAATATACAATGTATTTAACAATGAATCGTTTAAATGTTTTAAATACACTAATATTCTTTTCTGAGGCAACATGTGCCGATGGCGCACTATGTTCAGTTGTTAATGGAATGAGCGATATTGGATGAGCGATATTGAATTTGCAAACATAACAGAGTATGTTAATCTGTGCGATATGACTGCGTTATTTATGATAGAGTGTCTATAGTTCTGCTGTCTATCATCTGGTTATTAATTTGACTGACAAGGTGGAAAAAGTGGTTTTCCTCATACACTATATTAGTATACGTAATGCAATACGTTTTCATTAACAGTACACGTACAGAAATATAGCATCTCTAGAAAATATTAATTAACGATTTAGAACTGATTTTAGTTGTACGATTTGTAGTGAACAGATCCTCTCATTTGTATTTTGTTTCCAGGACGAACGATAATTCGGTACCGATTATTTCTATATTTGACCATAATGTTCGTGGTTATTATGTCTATAGGGGATTTGTGCCTAAAATACTCCCTTTTCACAATCGCTCCTAATCCGTATTCTATTTCAACTATACAATCACCGAGATACTTTGAACTGTATCTATAGATTTTTACAGGTTAGTGCATATTTTATGGATCAAATTAATTGCTATCAATTACCATATGAATTACATATTTTGACGACAGAATTTGTTAACGATGTAGGGTCGTCATTATAAAAGTCAAATCGTTCACTGGGTATTATTAACGATACAAGACCTTCAGAAAGTTCAACTGAGAGTTAATAATTTTGTGGGGCGATACGGAGAATATGCAGAGGTCCCTGCTGCCTCTTATCTCAAGTTTCGCTCACATACATAGCGCCTGTGTGTCCTGTCTTTGTCGCGTGTGTTATCACACGAAGACATTGAATTCCTGTAGTGTAGAAAGCTGTACAAGTTACACTTGAACATTTTGATATCACCTATTGAGCCTGATTTTAATCCCTACACGCGAGCACATCGCCCTCTTCTGACAAATACAGAATATCTGGATGACACTTGAAGAAAATGTTCATATCATTATCCCTCTTCAAGTACCAGGCTTCTCTGTTGAAACCGGAAGCCAGGGAACCACTGGTATATATCAACAGATGCAATACCCTTAAGTTCTAGGCATAAGTACTTAAATAGTATTGTGCGTAGTGACAGAAGAATGATCTTCATTGTTTGTTTGTTTTTCATTGCCTTTCATCATGGTAAAAAAACCTTGTAAGTCATACAGCAGCGTCCATAAATAAATGGTGGTGCAGAAGCATGGCAGGTCTAGTTTTCAAGTGGCAAATTACAAAAATATGAATTCTCATCAAGTAAACTGGCACACTTTCTCACTTTCGACGGAGCCTATATTGGAACAAATAAGGAGTTTAGTGATTTAAAGTTGAATTCTCCAATATCTCGGTAACGGGAACCAACATAAGGAATATGTCCAGACACTGAACGCGTCAATGAAGCTGATTGGTTTTATATTGATTTGTTAACAAAAACGTTCTAGGTATGACGCTTTGTGAACTCATTTCACTTTTGAATAAATGTCCAGTAATAAATCATAATTATGGTTGTTACTATTTGTTGTTTAAAGGCCTACTATAGACTCATATGGAGACGTCACCAGTTTCCGGACTACATGTAAGTAAAAATATATGTTGACCTGCGCTAGGGTCTGAAATACATCGATAATGAAGAAGTGATATGGACCTTAAGCGACCAAAAACTATTGGTTCAAATGCCAATGACTTATCTTAGGAATATGGTGTAGCGGCTAGGTTTCCAACCAATATCCCCCTAAAATCAAAACGACTAATTTAGTATACGGCTGTTTTAATAGGATATGAACTTCATGCATATGCATTAATTTGATATATTGACCTATCGATTCGGACTTCATAAATGGCCCCTTCCCTGATATTTCTAAATATTTTTAAATTCCGGATTTACATTACGATTGTTGTTCGTATCAATTAATTCTAGTGAAACTGAAATGAAATATCAAAAATCTAAAGTTTAACTTTTCAGTGTTAGAAAGTTCCATGATCATATTTTATTCTGTATGAACAAAGAAAACAATCACATTACTTGAAACTGTTCGTCACTAAATAAGAACTCTTAAACTTTGCCAAAATATACTTAAAACTTTTTAATAAATGTTTTACGATCGGATTAACAAGGACGATTTTAGCGGAGTAGGGGTATGTTAGAACGGCGAGAGTAAAGTGGGTATATTAAACATAACAATGGATCGAGAGTCTAACAAGATATTTTATCATTGCCACAGACAGGTACATTATACTATCGTCAAGTCAGTTATCTGTACCATATACCCATAGTAGGGAGTCAGCGTAACAAAAGTAACAGCCATTTATCATAATTAATCTGACTTACTAGTGTGACGTCATTTGTTTCCCCCTCGTTCACTGGTTGACTGAGACGTTTTCCACACAGTAATAACCTACTTATGATGATAATAACAGCTGTGTATCGTTTCCATCCACTAAGCATGGAAAATCTTCCCGCTATACGTCACCTGTTAGCTACAAAACCACAATGACTACCACACAAATTTTGTACGTAAAACAAGTACAACTTTGGAAATTAACTTCAATTATTCATGATCCTTTATTTCAGAACCATATAGAATCATGATTTCAAGTGTCCGACCAAAAAACAAAGTGTTTCAATATGAAATTCGTAACCCACAACCATGAATTTACTGCACCCTCTGATACTTTATTTCATTATACATTTATTTTTCCTTTATGAACATATATAGGGTAGATGTGGATAGATAGATAGATAGATAGATAGATAGAAAGATAGATTTTTAGTCTAACACTTTATACTATTTCGTCCCCCAGCTCCGCCAAACGCTGGTTCGAATCTAACTGGAGCCTAGGTTGATTTCTTGAAACATTTGAACCAGTAAATTTTTTTTTTTGAGCCAGTTTAATTACGGAAGCTCGATGGTTTCCCCACGGCTACATTTTGTAAGAGGCTCTCTCCTCTGCCAATAAAAACTGACATATGATAATGTGACTATGACGCAAACCAAAAAAATCAACGAATTTGAATTCTCTGTCATTATATTGTAACGGTTTATAACACACAGCTGAAATATCTAGATCAAGGACACCTTTTCTTTGATGTTGTACCTAGAAGAGATGCAATGCTATTTATGGCAATTATAATGATATTATTGCTGAAACTACTAACAGTTTAAATAAATACACAAAAGATACAATAAATGAATTAGAATAACTACTGTTCTACTAATTGAACTATTGTATACCTTTTTAGGATTGAAAATCTACTATCTAATGAAGAATCCTTCTTGTCTCTGCGTAAGTATTTGTATCTTGAAATAGAAGCTAAGATATATTCACAACCGAACTGATTTACGATTCGGACGAGACAAATTTCTTTAAATTCATGCAATTCATTAACTGGAAACTTGTAAATAAATTTACATTTTGAATTATTCATGTAGCTTGCATTTTGTAATAGCAAGAAAAACGATGACTTCACAACCATTTTAGACTCTCTCTCTCTCTCTCTCTCTCTCTCTCAAAATTACAACTTTAAAGAAAAAAACTTGTCAAATATATTTATTTACATAGGACTTCTAATTTCGTTTCCTTGCGTTATCGTAAGTATATTGTTTTTATTCACCGATTTTAACATCATAAGAACGATATCAAAATTATAAGCACTTCCATATTTGTTATTCTTGGTAATTGATCAGAGGAGAATTTGCAATGTGCAAACACCAACTGTGATACGAGGCTTTCGTTTTCAGGGTTTATTTCCAACGACCCTTGAACACCAAATGACGAGCGCCAGGCCTTGCTACCCATGTTTACGACAGAGATTTTTTCCAGCGTAGAAACAAACTCAGTTCCTTTTACACAAGAATGCATCACGTAAGCACAAATACAACACTTCAATCAATAGACCACGGTTGTGGCACCGAAATTAATGCTTCCTAATACATTACGAAAATATACTAATATAGCAGTAAGACATCTATCCCACTCGATTAGGGCTTAATTGGATCTTACTGTTACATTTTAACAATGCACCAAAAGGGCCTCCGTTGCTTGAACTCAGATTATTGGGATTTTCCTTCGAATGAAAAAAATAGGACCAAAGGTCCAATATAATAAAAATGTAATTTATATCGGTACCTAAATTGCTCATTTGTACTAACTGCCAATGCTAAGAAAAACGTTAAAAGTTTTCACCAGCTTGTGGTGACTTCTCCACATGGGTGAAAGATTCCTGGGTTAGACGTTTAACAACAATAAAGTAACAACCACTACATCCAGTTATGAAACTGTACATACGTAGACGTCAAAATTAAACGGTGAAATTTTAAAATTCCAGAAAAGTAATACAAAATGTTTCTCTGATCGAATTGCGATCTTTGTGAGCTCTCTGCAATACCAAGTAGTAATCATAACATATGGATGCACCACTGCTCGACAAATCCGCCAGTAATCTAATCGTTGTCATCTTAGGTGATACCCGGGATATTCTGTTATACCTGTAACAGTTTAATGTGCATTTTGGCAAATTGGAACGTGCCTGTACAATGATAGATTGATACATTATTTGTGATTCCACAATTCTGCAAAATAGAAATTATCATTTATTTTATACCTTAGTGTGAGGGTCTCACCTTACTGACAGGTGGCCAGATAAATTACACTGAATCGAAAATTCACTGCAAAGGTCATTGATTTTGACTAGCTTTATTTATTAATAAAATTTACTTTTATTGACAGAAGTATTATAATATGTCGCAACGTATCACGTAACTACCGCCGTGAAATGATATTGCTTCAAAATTTTGCATTGGGTCAAACAAATGCTACTGTAAATGCCTGAACACCTGTTTCAAAAATAATATTCACTCTTTTTATTTATTTTCTAATCCTAGCAGATGTTAAAAGTTCCCTAAGATTTTAAGACTATCAAAATTACACAGGCTATCAAAATGTAATATTCAAATATCTGTAGGAATGGCGG